>VYZV01027787.1:0-19156 GCA_013401275.1 Pandion haliaetus | reverse complement strand
AAAAAAAAAAAAAAAAAAAAGTGTCCTTTGGAGAATTTAAAATGGAAGCTGCTGCAGGGGAACAGAGCATCTTTAGCATATAGCCAAGATGCATTTTTTTCTGGCAAAATAATTTATCTGTGGAAAGTTGAGACATGAGTGCTTACCTATAAGAATTTTTATCATATTATTGTGAATGGGAGGTCCAAATGGCATGAAGTCCTTTACTAGCTCACAATCCATCTCCAGGACAGGCACAACAGAGAGGCAGGGTGAGAGGGAACAGGATGTGGATCACAAATACCATATAAATTACAGAGGGGAGTTCAGGAAAGAAAGGAGGATTTGACTGGAGTGGGGAGTATCAGTACCTATTTCTCTAAGTGTAAATGAGGAGAAATACAGCAGATAAAAGACAGGGTCAGCTATGGAAGAAGGGTATGAAGGGAATACAGGTCTGAGAGTGGAAGGAACAAGTGGAGAAAGAGGGAGGGGAAGGAAAGGAGCCAAAAAGACAAAGGATAGAGAAAGCTTTGGTGCAGGCTTTTTCCTGGAAAGGACTGAATGGAGAAGTGAGAGATCTGAAAAACTTTTCTTTGCCTCCATTTGCTCAAGTCAGTAACACTGCAGGTATATTACCCATATCTTCAGACCTGTTCCAGGTTTTCTTGTCCTCTTTGGGTCTTCTGAGCCCTGATTAGCGGGCAGACATTTTCCACCACCCTACACCACAGAAGGTCTCTGGCTGGCCTGTTTAGAGGCAACATTTCTGTGTACTTTACAAGCCACTTATGTAGCTCTGGGCCCTTGACCCCGTGGCCTGAAAGATTAATAAGCTGTGGTTATTGTAGAGCACCATTATGAAACCCTGTAAGTGCCTTTGCTTTTCTTTGTCACTTAGGAATAACTTGGGGACCATATATGTTCAGTGTTCAGAACTTGGTGCCCTTTAAAAAATTCTCTCTTTGGTAGGTTCTGGAGGTAAAAATAGATAGTTTTGAACTGTTGCATTTTTGTGTCAGTTTATATTGCCTGACATGCAGATGGAGCTTGTTCCATGATGCAATTTATAGTCAGGTGCAAAGCCAGTAGAAATAAACTGAGGGCAGTGGAGATGGCTGAGTGCCTTGCTGATGTATAGAGCAGCAACTGAGTTTACACCACCAACTAACTGGAGACTGATGCCCTTAGAAAGCTAAAGGAGACACTAATTGCACTCTGCTGGGGAGACAGTTAACATGCTAAGCCACTTATCTTTTGTAATTATTCTTGATCTGTTTGCTTATTATTAAAAAAGCATGTCTCTACAAGTGAGTGCTACTTTGCTTCTATTTCTGCACCATCTTGTTCAAAAGCATGCAAATGGATTTGTCCTGTGGGACTTGCAGCCATGGTGTCTGCAGCTATGTTTTTGCTGTGATTCTGGGATTTTGTCCACAGCAGCTCAGTGTGCATGGTGTCTCAGGTTGGCGGCTGCCCCTTTGGTTGGAGACCAGATGATCACTGTGCACACAAGTCTGTATCTTCTGCGCTCTCCTACAGGAATTTTTCTTCTATTAGTTTGTCTCTTGCCTTCCTCTAAAGTAAGTCTTTCCAGACCAGTTTGGTAATATTTGTTCTTTTGGCATGGAAACTCATAACAACAACTCATTTTACATATGGGCAAAGCGGTCAGGTGGGAAAGAAGGTATAAACAGAACTTTATTGAAAGCATTTCTTGGGAGACAGAGGCTATTTGCAGACTGCATGTTTCATGAAAAAGAAGAGCAAGCTTGTATGAGATTTGGAACTTAAAGAAGAGTATGGTACAGCTATGCAACTCAGCTGAATGCTTCTTGAATGCTTCTTCAAATTGAATGAGCTCTGAGTCACCTATATTAGTGGTGTATACATGTTCAGAAGGCCTGGATTATTTGTAGTAGTCAAGGACACAGTCCTTGGGACCTTGTTGGGAGCTGGGTGTACAAACGTTTCCAGCCCTGTTTCCTGCCCCCACCCATGACAGTGTGAGAGACTTCTAGCAGAACTGGTGAAACTTTGCTTTTCTCCCCACATCCCCCCAAACTGTTATCTGATGGAAACACTGTCACAAGATGTGGCATGAATAATGCCTGTTGTGGCAAAATTTTCAGATTCTTTAAGACCTAAAACTAATGTATTTTTAATTAATACTTGTGTTTGGGGCTCTTTTTTCTTTAAAAAAAAAAAAAATCTAAATACTTTCAGTGTAGAATTGTTTTCATATAGTCTATAACCTATATAATTAGCTGTAAATAACCAAAGGGGAAAAAAAAAAAAAGAAAATAACCAAAAGAATTGTCCTACATTTCAGTCTATCAATAAATTGCTTCTTGGATCTCTTTTCAAATCAGTGATTTTGGTTGGCATGAAGATGTGACCTAATTGTTTATGGAGTGAAACGTATTCAGCTCATGAGTACCCTATCACCAGCAACTGCGACCTCTTGAAGATGATGTAATGTACTCTATGGAAGAAGTTTGAAAACATTCCAGTTTTTCAGTGGAAGCCAAAGCTATCATGCTGTGTGGAGTTCCGAGACATCTGAGCACATTTGTGAAGGAGTTTTATGGTAGCCTTATTGCTGCGAGATTATAGACAAAGGGACTTCTATCTGAATACATCAGGTTATTTAGGTATTGACTGTGTTTCTATTTCAGATTATACAGTATGACTTCATCTTTAAAATCTTCTCTTTCTTTTTTGTGACTACGTTCATCTGACAAAAACATAATTCAAAAGTTGAAGGAGAAATATATAGAGTAAACCCCAAAACAATAAAACACGCTTTTATGTTTTTAATATTTGAGGCAAAATTTAGTTAATACTTTAATGTGCTTTTTATTACTTGTTACTATTTGCTTCCAAAATACAAAATGTTGTCATTGTATTTTAGATCTTTATTGTCTCAGAAAAGAAAAGCCTTGGTTGAAAATTTAAAATCTTTTTACACATTTTTATGCTATTTTAAAACTTTCATTGAAGTTGTGATAGAAACACTTTTAATACATGATACCTTCTTTTAAATCAAGACTTATACAGACTATAAAATTATACAGGATTAGTCAAGATGAAAAGCAGAGATTTTTCATTGAAATTAATCTGATTTTTTAAACATGTTCATTAATACAATGTCACAGCAAATGGACTCGTTTCTTGTGAACACATATAATTTTTTTATACACACCTAGCCAGCTATTAGATACTTATGATTTGATGTAAACCGTCATTGCAAAGGGCAGTAAATCAACTGCTTACAGAGGAGAAGGCAACTATAAACAAAAATAATCAGAGATCTGGTCTTTGCAAGAGAGCCTCCAAAATGATCCAACACGAAAACTGGTCTCTGCTTTCCACTGTCCATACCAAGAGCCCTCAGGTTATCAGGGTTTTAAACATGAGGCAGCTTGCAGATCAACAGAACCTAGAATCTTTCCTTCCCTTGCAAAAATAGTGGTTGTAGACTCCAGCAAATACACAGAGAAGAGCAATGAGATTGTAGAGCTCCTGGTGGGGAACAGCACTGCCCAGCACAACGTTTGCTTGCACAGCCTGGCCCACATCTCTCTGCTAGGCAGGGGCCAGTTCCTGGAGAGAAAGGCAGGGGCTCACCCTCACCAGTTACTAAACTGGAAGCTGGCTGGACTCATGAACTTTGTGTTACATTTAGCCTCATTGAGTTGGACAGATGCTCAGTGCTCTCTGCTTTTTAATCTCTTTCCTGCACATTCCTAAAAGGCACATACTTGGCTCATTAAATTCCCTGTGAAATGTAGAGTACAGCATGGGGTGCCTGCAGACAGGCAGGTCTCCCCCATTCTTGCTGTGGAAATAAGCAAAAAGGTTTTTAGTGCTGCTGAGGATAAAGTACTCTTGTGTTTTTATGACATTTTCTTTCCTTTTGACATGTCATAAGTGGCAAGAGAAAGTAAAGCATTTTTTCCAGTTTCATTTGTCTGACATAAAATTGCTTTTTCTTGGCTTTCTGTATATATTCATATCTGAACTTACAGGAGGAAATAGGAAAAAAAATCAGTGTAGAAAAGGAAAAAAGAAAAAAAGGGGGAGGGGAAGGCACACACACCCCCACACCCCCCCCAAATCAACTCCACATACAGCCATAACGGATTATTATTAACAATTATCTCTGCAGTAAGATGGGAAATTAGCTTGGCATTAACATAGTCATCTTCGAAGGAAGTGTCAGGCTGTAATTCTGTGCAGTCATGCTGGAGAGGGAGATACTGGGAACTCTGATCTGCCAGTGTGGCAGGTCTCCAGCAGAGAGCTCTGCAGAGAGCCAGGTGCCACAGGGGGAGATGATGTTATCACGTATGGCTCCAAGAAGCTGCTGTACATTGCATGGAGGCCACAGGGAGTGCCTAGTCTTTCACTGGAGACACTGCCTTAGGCAGAGATAACTTGTAGGAAGATGCACATGCTTGTTTCCTTCCGAAGGAACAGGTTTCTTTCTAAAGGAGCGGCTATGTGGTGTACAAAGTGCTCTCACTGCAGACCTCTTGAATTGTTTGGAACTGCACCAACAGGAATGATCCTGGTTTCTTCCAATAGACACTGGTGCACTAGTCTTATTTGCTTGTACATATGTAAAACAAAACACCCACCCACACGCCCCCCCCCAGCAATCCCCAAGCAGTTGCTTTACAAAAACAACTTATTTTTTTCATTTGTGCCTCCAAAGGAGAATTGGCAGAAATACTGCTGTAGTTCATTGATTGTAAGATTTTTGGCTAAGTAAGATATAAATTTTGGCATCTAAATTCTTAGTAAAATACCCAAATAAATAGACAATTTTCCCAATAGTGTTAAGTAATCAGTGGTACGACTAGAGGTCAGCAGGGATAAGCAGTTGCTTATGAGCACACATTTGAAATCAGGTCACAGTATTGTTTGAAGCTTGAAGTTGAGAAACTAACTGTTAATATCTTCTGTGAAGGTCAGGAATACATTCTGTGTAATGGCAAGATTAAAGAAATAAAACCTGAAATGATAATTAGCCAGTAATTGCAAGCTTTGACCAAAGTCTTTCTTCACTTGGTCAGAGAAGATGAAAGGAGGAGCATTTTGAATTCTGCAACCATAATTACACTTCTGGCTTGGGAAGGGTTGCTCACGGGAAGTAAATCCACAACTTGAGATGGGTGTTAGCTGTGGGGGAATGTTCATTGATGGTGAAAAAGGTTCATTTGATAGTAAACACTGAGCTGACTCAAGGGACACTGTACCTAGAAGGTCCCATGTTGTCTGGGTCAAAATGAGTATCTGATTTGCAATAGTTGAATTAAGCCATGAAATTGAAATGTCCGGCTACCTGTTTCTAAAACCTAAATACAGAAGTGTAAAAATGTTTAGCACTACTGGAAAGACCGTGCTTCTGACAGGTTGATTTTCCAAACCTGTGTTGATCAGGTAAAGCAGGCACTGAATACATGGTTCCTCTCTCTTTCTGATGCACACATTAGTACACATCTAGAAATTTGGAAGGACAAAGTATTATATTTATTGGATAGTAGGAAAATCTCCAGTGTTGACCTAAGCAACTGCTGGTTTTCCTCCATTACACACAACAAACATTTCTGTTGTGTTTAGCGAGTTTGATTGATTAGGTAAAACAATGTCCATTTGCAGAATCATTGCTCCCAGATGGAGGCTTTTACTGTTTACTTTGTAAACGTTTTTCTTTCTCTTTTTGTGCTTCATTTTTCCCCAAAGATTTATAACTAAGTTATAAAATCAATTTGGGAAGAATTTTGGTTGATTGATTTTTGGCCCCAGCAAAAAATAACACAAGGTTTACTATTATCAGCTGCAGTATGCACTCTCCAATAGATTAAAACAATATCCATTTGGAATCATAGAAATGTGAGATGAAGGGGATCTTAAAGTAACAGTTCTTCATATCACTTCCCTTCCCAATGCAGGATTATTCCCTGCAGTATGCATTTGATAAAATGAAATTTAAGAAACTATTAGAAAGTGAGGATATATTAGTGGTCTAATCATGATAGTCAAAATATTTAGATTCCACCACTTGACAGTCTTGGCAAGGTTATGTCAAGCTGTAACCTATCTTAGATAAATAGACTGCAATATGTACTGAATTTGGATGAGATCTTCAGCTGGTGAAACTCCATGGAATTCACAATCTGGCCTTCTACCATTTTTTATGTTTTTGGAGTGTCTGTTTAAAATGCTGTGCTAGACTTGTAAGGTGGTTGTGGTCTGAAAATTATTCTGGTGATGCTGAGGAAAAAAACACTCCACATATCACTGTTATATAGCAGTTTCCTCCCTTTCTTTTGCTAAAAATGAAGTTTGAGGCATGGTGTGAGTATGTTAAGCAAAACAGGCTTCTAAAACACATTGTTGCTGTGGTCTGACAAATTTTTTGGAAAAAGCAAACAATGGCTGAGATGTAGTTAAAAACCTGTTCTGGTATGGTGATCATACTACTTTTACTGTGTGCATTAATGTTGCTAGACAGAGAAGAATCCTTACTTCAAGTTACAAATAGTTAACTTACAGAAAGTCTGCTTCCCCAAGAAAAATAAATGCACAGTCCCTTGGGCTGAACAGTGTTCCCTGTGGTTGAGATGTTTTACTCTTCGGCCTTAAATAGTAAGTCGATTTCTTCAAGGACAGTATCTTTAATAATGGGAGACATCTCAGAATGTTTTATTCAAGGTCCGTATATGAGGAACAAAGTGATATATACTATTGGCTTATATTCACTGATTCTTGCAACTTCACTTTCTTCTGTCACATGCATGGTACAAGAATATCTAGAAGTCACAGGTCATATCAGTTTCTTCCTTCATTTCTGTTCTGCTGTGTTCAGTAGCCTGAATACAGAATTCAACAACAGCAAAGCCAACAGCTCAGGACAAAAGAGGGCTCAAGCAGGAAAGAAAGAAATAGGGCTGAAAACACTTCAACTGCGTTGCACTAAGCAGTTGATTTAGGAGGTCAGCAACTGGGCTTGAGTGCATGTTTCGGTCTACCGGGGATACACCTGTTGCCCAATTGTTCTTTCTGTACTCACCCATGAGACTCTGGAGCCCTTATTCAGCTACCATGAAGAGACCTGTGCAGCCTTGTAGCAAAAACCTGGGCTTACCTCAGGGTGAGAAGAGAGTTTGGAGTATTTACACTTAAGAGAGTGGCTGAAGCACAGCTGTAGCTTCTGTTATAGTGTAAGCATGAAAAGAGGGCTCTGTCGAAAGCAAATTTTTGGTCCAGGTTTTAATCCCTCCCTTGTAGAGTGCCTTGTTGGCTGTTGACTGCCTCAGTTCCTCCCAGAGGAAATTCCTTGGCATGTAATTGCTATAACACAAATCACCCTGAACAGCTTGAGCTTGGCTATGCTAGATAGCATCCTTGAAAACTGTGCAGAGCCTCCTGCAGTGCCTCTTGCAACCTGTAGATTGAGTGAGAAGAAGAAAAACTGGAGAAGGAGAGCCATAAGGTTAGGCTGGATCTTGTTGCTTCTTCCTTTTACTTGCACGAGCTAGAAGACGGTATTGCTGGTTTAGGCAAAAGTGTAGGCAGTTTCTTAATGATATGAGCTATATATCCAAACTTCCATAGGGCAAGAACCCCAGTTCCAAATGTTTACCTTAGTGAGTTTTCCAGGGATTCCACAGATCCTCTGTAAAATAAGTGACCAGATAATTGGAAAAGGCACAAGCATGCAGCTAGATCCTGGTTTATACACATTTAGCACTTTCCCTCACAGCTGCAGTTCAGATTACTGAGGAGCTTCTTGCCCTAGCCCAGCCCTGCTGTGGAGATGGTCTTAGCATGGAAACCATGGCCAAGCCGCTAGTAAACCCCAGGCATTTCAGGTCACTGTACAGTTGGTGTTAGTGCAGCACCTTCTTCTCAGAGCCCTGATCCGCTGAGGGCAGCCCGTTGGGGGATATTCCTGCCAATGGGGCTGAGAGGGCACAAGGGTGATGACATCGTGTGCGGCCCAGGGTGGAGGGAGCAGCTTCACTGAGCTTAAAGGAAAAGCTTGCATCAAGCTGACCAAGAAAGTAAAGTGAAAGAGGGAATGTGGAAATCCATTTTTAGAAGTGACTTGACCACAATTTATAATGGGTGTCCTGGGTTTTCCTCTGAGTCATGGAGTAGTCAAAAGCTGCTTTATGCAGCGCGTGTCCTCGGCAGTCTCTGTGGAGCTTCCCTTGGCTTCAGACAGTTAAATCAGATCTCAGCCCAGCATGTGTAGTGCATTCTTGTGGTCATCTCTGCATTCACGTATTGCCACAAAATATTTAACGGAGGTGCCAGCTGTCTACTGGAAGGTGCCGTAACTCTGTGTATCCACCTGCTGGGATTTAGAGTTGACACAGATGATCATCAGCCTGTTACAGACACCAGTCCCCAGTGAACCACTCCAGTTTTCCACCTCCTAAACGTTTTCTCTGCAGAGATGGAACGATCCGTTTCAACAGGGCTCCCTGGCTTACAATCAAGAATGGTTTAACGTTACAGTATGCTGCTTCTTTTATTATTTTTTTCCTTACCAGGACATAACAGTAGCTTAATGTTTAAATTGGTATTTAAAAATAATAAAAAAAAAGAAAACAGGGATAGGAGATATAAATATTTTTTAAATGAAAACAGTGTACCCTAAGTGTCAGGGTTCCTTTATTGATAAACTTAATTCTGTTTATTAACATACGTAGCTCACAAGTGTAAAAGTCACTGCTCTCCAACTGGCCATGCTGCTAAACTAAGCAAATGAAGAGTCCTCCACAACAGTGATAAATAAGTCATATGTTCAAGACTGAAGCTGACGGCTCTGTAACTAGGCACAAGCAGCCTGTGTGCTATGTAGCAGCTGTCTGGGTGACAGGCTTGTTTTCAGTTTGTCATGGAAAGGGTTAGGTGGCCTGCTGCATCCAGGGAATCCCAACACGCAGAAGTAGGAGCAGATTTTCAAATGAAACAGCTAAAGTCATATACAAAGCTCACTGAAGGGTGTTTAAAGAAACTTTCTCACGTATCATGCCTTGGCACAGAAGTAACTAGTTAAATCCCAACTGAACGCTTAACCCCTTTGAAAAAAATCCTATGTTTTTATTCTACTTCATCCTTTGAGCTTCATAAAAGTGTTTCACCTTTGGATATGCTTTTGGTGAGGAGGTGACTAAAAATGTATGTGGGATGGTGCCATGGAGGTGAGTACCATATTACGTAGAGGCAGAGGCTGAGCCTGGGACAGGCTCAGCTACATTTTCAGTAGTCCTTCCTCCCTCCAAGTTATGCCATTCCTCTTGAAAAGAGAGTCTGAGGCTTCCTTGCAGGTTTTGGTGCCTCTGATGAAAGTGGAGCCTCCATATAGCACTTTGTGTATTCTTAAAGTCTTGAAACCAGGAAGCAATTGCTTTTTCTGCACTGAGATGACTACTGTTTCAAGGCAGAGGAGACTAAAGGAAATTTTGCTAGGTTTCCCTGAATGACCTACCAGACAATCCCTCTGGCTTCAGATCTGGATCAGACATACTGTATTTTCATCAAAACAGAGGTCAGCAGGTGAATACTTCTGCTGGAGGGAGAAAATCAGGCCTCGTGCGTGTGGGTCGTAGGTGATTACCTCATGTACTTTTAGCAGTTGCTTTAAATGGTTTCTCCCATGAATGAAGATATTGTGATAAGGTACAGTAGCAAACAGGGTTTCTGTTTACACTTCTCTAAAGAGAGGACCAATGCTGCAGTGTAAATTTGAGAAAATAAGTTATGTGTTTATATTGCCTTACTGTGTAAATATTTGGTAGCATATAGAATAAAATCTATTTTCCTAAAGCTGTGAAGCTTGACGTGCATATTTGTTTGAACTTTTGGGACATTTCTACCATAATCCCTCAAAACAATACAAGTGCATTCAAAAGACGATGATTCCCTCAATTGGTAGAATCATTCAGAGTTCAAGCAAGAACAAACCAAATCTGGTTTGCAGTCCCATACTATAATGATTCCTTCGCTGTGTGGTGGGGGGCAGAGGACAAAGTAGTGCTGAGTCTTAAAAATGTGATGTCTGACTTGAACACAAGAATAATGGACATTCAGGAAACAGCTTTTCTCTAGGGGTATGGTTTTCTTAAAAGCTGTGTGATTTCTCATCAAATATTCACAGGACTGAGCTCAATGTGTAACTGTCCTGTGACACAGCGTTCAGATGTAGACAGAAGAAACTGGCTTGAAAACAGCATCCAGTATCTTTGGAAGCTGTCCAGGACCTGACCCTGAGGTGGCTGTATGTTTTTAAAGCACAGCATATTTCTTCAAATGAAGAATCAGAGCAACTGCATCTGTGTTGAGGTCTTATTTTATTTTTTAAAATTATTTCTTTTGCTGAGTCTCATTTTGGTTTTGGGTTTCAGCTTGGGATGACTACTCCAACTTTGAAGCCCTGAAGTGTTTTCCTTGTGTGGCACAGAAGGAACTGGATGTGGGTAAAGCATGGAAGAACATCATCCATTGAGGGATATTCATGTTAGGTCTAGGCATTTCTGTAGTTAACTGCGGAGAGCGGTGGGCTCCATTGACTCTCTAGGGAGCCAAAGGAGGCACCCAGTGTTCATTGGTGTGTGCACATCCTGGGCAGAATCAACAGTGCCCTGTATGTTTGCAAGCCAGCTTCCAGGGAACTAAATTCCCAGGGTAGAAGATCCGTGCCATTCCTCTTACCAAACACAGTAGGACGGTGAGGTTTCAACATTGTGGAGAGGGATTAAAACGGGAATCAGACCTTTGCTGTAGCTCCTTGTGGGGAGACTTCCAAAATCTGTGTGAAGATGTGATGCTAACCAAGCATGCAGAGGCACCATAACAAGCCTGCACACAGGCTAGGAAAGAGAATAAATTATCCAAAGTGAGACTTTGTGCTAAGGCAAAGGTATAAGCTCCGTCCCCTGAGCTAGGTCAGAGTAAGATACTCCAGCAAAGCCCAGGCACTAAGACAGTAAAATCAAATCTTTACCCACTGGATTACACAGCACCAACAGCTGTGGATTAGGGAAACAGAAGATTAGCAAAGTTTTTGGTTTTTAATTTGCATTCTTCTGTTTTCAATGGTCATATGGCAGGGGTTGTGGGGGGAGTGACATTGATTTCATTTTGTTGTGGGTTTTTTTTTGTTATTTTAGTCTTGTCTAGAACACTACCCCTTTTCTGAAATCTGCAGTCAAGAGGAAACTGATCAGAAAACAGTCTAAGCCTTTTCAGGAAAGTCAGCACTGTTTTTTGGAAATAAAAGTTCTGGGAAATGTCCATTTGTTTCCCTTACAAATTGTTTTCTGAAATCTTACCAAACTTTTTTAGTTTGCTTCATGGATTCATTTATTTAATTTCTACATTTTTTTTCAAAATATTACACAGTAAAAATCAAGATAAATATGTACTTGTAAAGTTAAACAAAAAATAACAGAAACAAAGGAGGTTTTCATGTTGTTGAAGAAAAGATGTTTTCATATGCCTTAATGAAAGAAACACATTAAAACAGGGTTTTGTTGAAATTACTGGTTTTTTCCTTAATATATTCTGGGTTCAAAAATGAAATATTTTGATGGAATTCTTTTCCTTCCAAAATGTGACATCCATTGAGTTACCTGAAACCATTATTCCATTTTTATAAGGAGAAGAGAAGCAAAACATGGCTTTCTATTGCCAGCAGAGACTATTCTGCCTTTAGATTCACATTTTAGTCATGTGTTGAATTAAATCAGAGTGAAGATAGTAAAAGAAAAATAAAAGGACTAAGTAATACAAATAGCAACAGAATGCTATATTGCATGAAGGCACACCAGTGTGTATATGCATATATGTGTGGAGAAAATGGTCTGACTGGTCTCAATAATTTTTCATTGCTCATTGCAACAGTTTGGGAAAGGCCATTAGACCTGAAGTTAGCTATTGCTTATATTGAAAGGACAAGTGAAAGACACAATTGCAACATACACAGCTGAGCAAGGATGATGTGCCAGTTTAGTAGGCTGACACAGTGTGATGTGTGGGTGAATGTCACAGTGTTATAGCTAATTCTTCCCACAACAGGGATCAGGCATACTGCATGGGACAATGCTAGTGGGGAACTGCCCTCTTGGCTTATCTCATATTTAAACCCACTGCATAGAGGTTAGGTGAATAGAGTGGTCCTGGAAATCACACTGCCCTGGGCAGAAACCTGCTTGCACTTGGAGTATGATCTGCTGTCTGCTGAAGGAAGACTTCTGCAGGTTTTCTAGCCTTTAAGTCAGGCTATTAGCGAGGATTTGTAGAACAAGAAAATGGTAAGTTCTAGAAAGTGTTTTCAAACTACAGCCAAATTGTTGGTCACAACAAGTTAAAATCATTGACCAATCTGTAACCACATCTTTGCTCATTGACTTAACTCAGGCTAAGTTACAAGTTTTAGCTTCAGAGGTGCATTCTCCACCTCTCTGGAAGGAAATGGGGGACCTGGTTACCTAGGATATAGAGAAGGCTGAGGTACTCAATGATCTTTTTTCCTCAGTCTTCACCGGCAAGTGCTGCAGCCAAGTTATAGAAGGCAAAGGCAGGGACTAGGAGAATGAAGAACCAGCCACCGCAGAAGATCATGTTCATGACCACCTAAGGAACCTGAAGTTGCACAAGTCCATGGGACCGGGTGCATCCAAGGGACCTGAGGGAACTGGCAGCTCAAGTGGCTAAGCCACTATCCATCATATTTGAGAAGTTGTGTCAGTCTGGGGAAGTTCCCACTGACTGGAAAAGGGGAAACAGCCTCCTTTTTTAAAAAGGGGAAAAAGGAAGACCCAAGGAACTGCAGGCCAATCAGTTTCATGTCTGTGCCTGGCAAGGTCATGGAGTGGATCTTCCTGGAAACTATGCTAAAGCACATATAGGAAACTAGGCACATATAGGAAACTATGCTTAAGGCACCTCCAATAAGGAGGTGATTGGTGATAGCCAACATGGCTTCACTAAGGGCAAACCATGCCTGACAAATTTGGTGACCTTCTATGATGGAGTTACAGCATTGCTAGATAAGGGAAGAACAATGGACATAATCTACCTGGACTTGTGCAAAGCATTTGACACTGTCATGCACAACATCCTTGTCACTAAATTGGAGAGACGTGGATTTGACAGATGGACCACTCGGTACATAAGAATTGGCTGGATGGTCACACTCAAAAGCATTGCGGTCAACAGCTGGATGTCCAGACTGAGTGGCGTTCCTCAGGTACTGGGACCAGCACTGTTTAACATCTTTGTCATTGACATGGACAGTGGGATTGAGTGCACCCTCGGCAAGTTTGTGTATGACACCAAGACGTGTGGTGCGGTCAACACACTGGAGGGAAGGGATGACATCCAGAGGGACCTTAACAGGCTTGAGAGGTGGGCCTGTGTGAACCTCATGAAGTTCAACAAGGCCAACTGCAAGGTCCTGTACATGGGTCAGGACAATCCCAGGCATAAATACAGTCTTGGCGATGAGTGGATTGAGAGCAGCCCTGCTGAGAAGGACTTGGGGGTGTTGGCTGCAGAGAAGCTTAGCTTGATGTGTCAATTTGCACTTGCAGCCCAGAAAGCCAACCGTATCCTGGGTCCAGCTCTGGGGCCCCCAACATAAGAAGGACCTGGACCTGTTGGAGCAAGTCCAGAGAAGGGCCATGAAGATGATCAGAGGGCTGGAGCAGCTGCCCTATGAAGACAGGCTGAGAGAGTTGGGGTTGTTCAGCCTGGAGAAGAGAAGGCTCTAGGGAGACCTCATAGTGGCCTTCCAGTACCTAAAGAGGGTCTACAAGAAAGCTGGAGAGGGACTTTTTACAAGGGCATGTAGTAATAGGTCAGTGGGTAATGGCTTTCAACTGAAAGAGGGTAGATTTGGATTAGAGGTAAGGAAGAATTTCTTCACTATGAGGGTAGTGAGGCACTGGAACAGGTTGCCCAGAGAAGTTGCAGATGCCCCATCCCTGGAAGTGTTCAAGGCCAGGTTGGATGGGGCTTTGAGCAACCTGGTCTAGTGGAAGGTGTCCCTGCCCATGGCAGGCAGGGGTTGGAACACGATGCTCTTTAAGGTCCCTTCTAACCCAAACCGTACTATGATTCTGTGATTCTATGATTCTAACAAGGCTAGTGGATTAATTTTGTGTTGCATCCATCTACTGGGAGAAGATCACCATTCAGGAACCTACTGTATCTGAAAGGAAGGGATTTCTGAGAGCACAACAAAGCATGTAGAAATGCTGCATCATGAGCAGCTCCTAGCAGTGGTGTTCCTCTCATTTTTTTGATCCCAATTTGAATTTTGCATGAAGAGAACACTTAATCCTGCTGGAAAGGGACTGTAAGAGTTGCAACACCCAGTTAAGGCTTTCATTCTGTGAAAGACAACTTGCTCTAAGGCATAAAGAGGAGAGTAAATTCAAATAAAGTTTGTGGCATTACCCAGACCTGAACTGCTGCAAAAGGGAGTAAGAATTACTACTGTGAGATTTGCATCTTCTCCTACAAAAATAGTCTACCTTCTTCTCTTTATGTGGAGGGCTAAATACTTCATAAATGCCTTATGAAGCCATTTCCTATTCTATTCTATGAGAATAAGTCAGTCAGCCTGAGTCCCTCTTACACAAAGTAGAGTTCACCTGGCTCTGTACATGTAAGGGGTGCTTGAGAGCAGAATTACATGTCGGTAGGCTGCAGTTCCAGACTGGTGTTGATGTAATAGCAATGTGATAATGAATGAGGCCAGGTGGTCTCAGTAGCACTGAGGTGTCCAAATAGCTCTGCAACATATCTGGTTCTCATTTCCTTCCCAACATCTGCTGAAGTCTGATGGTGCTGTTTGCTTTCCTTATAGTTTTATTTCCATCAAATAACAGAAGCCACAGAGACCTTCTAGGGAGCTTTTATGACAGAATAAATCAGAATGAGGGGAAGACTCCAAATACCACAGGGTAGGAGGGGGGAAATGTAGCCCAGCTTCTTTTCTTGCTGTTGGAAACACACAGATATTATCTCCAGGTATGCGGGAGTGTGTCACATTAAATCAGGTTCCAGCATACTGGTATGTTCACGATTTCATATATTTTTTGACATTACCAATCCACAACTAACATAACTTCATGAGAAACATCTGGTTGGGTTACCTAATGACAATATTGATTCTGGCCTCGCCCTGCCTGCACAGAATGGAGGAATTTCTTATGCCATTTGTTTCTTTTTTGTGAACACGGTAGCGTACATATTTGCTTTCTTTCCCCTCCCCTCCACCATCCAAGCCTGAGAAGCAACCAGTGAACCATGTTCCTTTCTTTCCCTTTCTTTTACTGTAGCCATGTTTGTCCATAGTAGCTGTGACGTGACTCTCACTGACCCAAGCCAGTAGGTTAAACACAGAAGAAAAACAAAACAAGACAAAACCCAAACCCCAAACACCTTTGCCCTGCTCAGGCATTTGGAGGGTGAGGGAGGGAGTATTGATTCTGAGCTCCTTTAATTTAAGGAGCACATAGTGTCAACTTCGCTAAAGCCAGGGTTTAAAGGAAACGGTAGCCAAATTACATGATCTGTATTTTCAGAGAGAGGGAGACAGGTGGATAAAAGAGAAGAGGAAGCATGGCTGAAGCATCGGGGTGATCAAGACAAATGTAAGTTGCTAGAGCACAGTTGCCCAAAGCTTCAGAAAAGAAGCACATGGCACTGCTGCACTTGGAGCCCCATACCATGACTATCCCAGTCAATCCAGAACAACTCTCCTGACTCAGTGGCCAGTCCAGTCCCTGAACTCTTGTTTCATGCAACAGGGACTGAGCTCACAGTCTGGCACGAGGGATGTCTGCTCTTGTTGTGAAACAGTGTTCAACTTCAAATGTCAAATGATGAGGTAATTCTCATTCACAGTTGTTTATTTTACCTTTAAAGGGAGGAGGGGAGGAAAACATTGAATAACTCCTATTAAAATTGTCATATATTTACCAAAAGGTTTCACTGCTCCCTTCTTTCCTAATGCTGTTTTTTTTTTTTTTAACATTTTACAATCATGTCAAAAGAAAAGCAATTTTATGTCATTAAAATCTCAAGGTAATATGTAGTTTATTATGAACTTGAGATATCTACTGCTAAGTACTTCATATTCACATTCATCATAAAATCTCTGCTACATTTTTCATGCAGTACAAAGAGGTCTTACTGTAAAACATGCAGACGTTATGGCTTTTCTTCAGGACCAACCAGAGGAAAAAAAAAAAATAAACAAAAACAACAGAGAAGAAGGGGTTTATGTAAGCACAGATTGTTTACAAGGAGAAATGGATATTATTTTCTAGACCTAACAGTGCCATTAGTTGAATGGTATAAAAGACCCACTCAGAAAGTTCCCATTTTACAGCTAGCAGAAAGCTTTTAGTCTCTGTTGTATGGCCCAGGGATTTTATTTTGTGAAATTACAAGTCCAGGATAGCAACCTGACATGACTTTATCAATGCTTTTAAAAAAGAAAATAAAATTTCTTAAAGATTTTAGAGGCTGTGTAAAAAAAGTGTTGTGTTTGTTCGCAAGGTGAGAAAAGTAAAATATGTGCAGGAATTAAGAAATGGCAGGAGGGAAAAGATATGCACAGATAAAATAGCTAAAACATAAATGTGAAATAGCTGTCTTCCCCCTACGCTAAGGACTGGACTGGGGAACTCAGAATTAAAAGCTTAATGGGCTATTGCTTGTGAGCAAGAAGATCCCTTAGCAGGACTGCCACAGACTCCTACTCTCTATAGGTCAGGTGAAGGGTGAACCTCCAAAACACTCATTAGTGTACAAGGGCACATGTTAATATATTATTCTTGGGCTTGTAAAACCATGTGAGGAAAGTGGAAGGGTAATTGCAATGAGTTTGGGAAAGAAAGACAGTGAGTTTGGGGACAAAAGACAGCCCTCTTTTGTCAGGTGAAAAAAAGAATCCCCTATCTACAGTATTGGATAAAGGAGTTCAGAGAGACTCAGAGACCTGCCAAGACAATGAGTGGTGCTAGGAAATAAATTGGGGTTTCATGTTTTTTAATTTAACCATCTTAACCAGAAGCTTAATTTTCAATCCAGAATGAAGGCAAGGTCTGCAGGACAGAAAGCCAGAATATACCAGAAACACAATTGGCAAGTAAAGCTGAAAAAGGTTGAGAGATATATGTCTGCATTTAAAGTTTTACAATAAAAATTTATATGTATATATACACACATACATACACATATATATACACACACTAGATACACACAAACTCACTTAATTCAGAGGTGTGGGTTTTCAAAAACAGGGTATGTGAAATGTCTCACATCACTCTTTGGAAAAAACATGACTGTATGATAAATGGAATGGATTTTAAAAAAATTACACTTTCTCTGGAACACAGAGGAGCAGCATTGCTGACCAGTCTCAGGCATTAGGTTTGTATAAAAGGAAGGTTTTCACTGCATTATCTTCACTGTTACCTCACACAACAGCTCAGGTCATTTCTGGAAGTAACTCAACAAGAAAGACAGATACTGCCTATGTTTCTGGCTGTTGTATCAGTAGGTTTACAGGGCCATTAAGACTGACCAAGCTTTTGTGGGGGGAAACTGTCTTTTAAATTTGGCAGGGCTAGGCAAACCAAGTAAACCTGCTTTAATCTTGACTGCAACTCAACCTACCTGGAGTTCTTCTGTAGAAATTTTAAGTTTGCAATTTGTGCATACATCACTGCTAGTTAATTCCAGGTGTATATAGCCTCTGGCTGTGCTGAGGAGCTACTGCTGAAGACCCAGAGCTAACAACTGTCACAGACCACATAGGTGAACAGAGATGCAATTTAAGCTACTGTCATATTCCCCAAATCTCCTGTCTTCTCTTTGTATGAAGCACTCACCTTCCAGACCCTCTGATAGTACAAAAAGGGAAATAATTANAAGGGAAATAATTAAATTGTGTCCTGCTCTTGCGTCTGAGGATCAGACTCCAGGGCTCTGATGGAGGTTTGCCTTTCTTCTGCCAGCCCCTTTCCAGAGTGACATCATACCTGTCATATCATCAACAGGGATATCAAACCATCCTTTGCATTCAGTGCAACACTGCACTGTCAAAAGAAGTTTTGTATCTAGGAGGGATGGATTGGTGGCACAGCTTCAGAACTGACAATGAAGTACTATATGGAAACGTTTTACAGGGTAATTCTGAACTTCCCATGTGGACCTGTTTTCAAGATACTTGTTTATCTACCACCCTGGCACTGGCCATTTTTAACAAGATTGCTATGTTTGCCCCTCCAAAAACTTGAATTATGGAGGGATCATTCCTGCCTCCATAGTTAAGAAGATGGATCTTCCCCTTTTGCTCAGACAATGTTTTTATTTTCATGAGCAGCTGTGATTTGTCCCCGTTTTTCTAATACTAAAAAAAAAGTCTAAATGCATGCATTTTTGTCAACCTTACTGTTATAAACCTATAATTGTTATATTATGCAAGCTAATAAAATAGGCCAAATTCCTTTAAAATCCAAAAGTCAGGCTGTTAATCAGTGTGAGGTACATGTGAATTACTTTATTTCTCCTCATACAGTTGCTGAGACCTGTGAGTTCCTCCTCACAGATCCAGCTGGAAGAAGGATATCTTCAGGGATATCTTTATCTCCCTGCAATAATTCAAATGATTATTGGAACGATCACTGATACAAGGGAGATTACTTCCAAGTAAGGTCATTAGCATAAATCAAAACAGTTGCTATGACTGCAATCTGTCCAAAATCTATACAGCAAAACTAGGAACACAGAGGTATAATGTGCTGTTGAATAGAAGAGACAAACAAGATATATGAAAATGTATGGCTTTCATTTGTCATACTGAATATTTTGTGTGCTCTGTGCACTGATGTTTTCAAATTCACCTGATTTCCTCTTTCTTCTTAGATTCCTCACCACTAATCCTATGTCATAGCTGAAGCAAAGTTTGTGGAGCAAGTCAGAGGAATAAATCTGATATAATGTTAGCATATAGTGAAGGCATGACTATAAATTACATTTAGCAAAACTCCTAAAATTTGGTCACTTTTTAATTATTATTTGTCTCATCTTTTATTGTTGTTTAATATAACTGATTTTCAGAAACTATTTAGCT
>VYZV01027786.1:26975-55339 GCA_013401275.1 Pandion haliaetus | reverse complement strand
CCCCCGCGGTGAGGAGAACGTACACATATTTTTGAATGCCTGAAATTAAATTTTTTCTGGTCACAGTTTGTAGGGGAAGGTGAGGGGGATCCCGCCCACTGGTGTCAGATCGTTGGCAGCTGTGGGTTTTTGCAGTGTCAGGGTAACACGGGCTTTGAGACCACCAGAAGCGGTCCTCCAAGTTTGCTCCATCGACGCCACCTTCCCACCAACGCGCTCCAGCAAATACCTCATTTCTGCTGTTTTAAATCATTGCCTGGCCTGAACCAGGGCCCATAAGCGGCCTTGGTCCCTGTCAGCCCTGCCCCTGAGGGTGCTCACCTCAAACTGGCGTGTGTTGTACCTCACTGGGGGTGCCAGGGTGCATAAATCTTTGCAAATACAGGCCGTGGTGCTTTAATTAAGGATGTCCCCAATGCCTAGCAAAATTCGTTTGCACGTTTCACCATTCCGTTCCGAATTACTGATGTAAATTGACTTAGATACATAGGTTTAGATACATGTGGAATTTTGTGTTTAGTAGAAGGTATTGGGGGAGGGAGAAGTCAAGTTATGGCTAAAGTATATACGGTGCAGTACTACTGTTAATTAACAAAGGGCAGCAGAAGAAATGCATGGTATTACATACTCTGAAGCACATCTTTTTGGCCTTTTGCCTGGGAACAGGTTATGTTAGGATTAAAATGCCAGTGACACTAATATTTTTGTTTGTTACCTGTATTATTAATCTTCAACAGCTCAGTAAAAATATGTTTGCTATGAGAAAAATACTAAATATGCCATTGGATAAAAGTTGAGTAATAGAATATTTTGTCCAAATTTGTAACTCACTGAGATCCATCAATATAAACTGCAGCAAATTTTGGCAAAAATTTGGCAAGGTCTTTTCCTCCCTCAGATTTCAAAAATAAAGTTCAATAAGAACAAACAAAGGCAACATTAAAAGAAGATTAAAGTCCAAGTCAAGCCTTCAAACCAAACAGCATTCAGAACAAATGCTTGCAATGTCAAATATTCAAAATAAATCTTATCTTTAAATATGGCTGTGCAGCGTCTGGATAGTAATTTTGACATGGCCTTTACTTATCACATACTAGTATTTCCTGCAGAAATGCTTTTGAGTGTGCCTGATTTACATGTCACTTTCATGTCTGATAGTTTGATATATATTGCCCTGTTATTTTGAGATGTATACACACCATGCATACAAATATATCCCATATATAGAATTCTTCCCATTCCTCTAATATTTACCTTTACATGATTCAACTCTGCTACGTCCTTTTGGAATAAGTTGACTTGTACAGAACACAGACGAGGACACATCTCAGCTCATCTTGTCTTTCCAAAGCAATTTCACCTTGAGATAATTTTCCTACCTAATTCTTATCATTTTTCTCCTGATAACCAAAGCTCAATCCTTGAATTTGGTCTTTGGGACACTATTCCTGATGGGTTTTTCATTGCTATAAAGATTGCAAAAAGAAAGAAAACTAAGATGATAAATGGTCAGGTTTTGTACACTGCTTATTCCTTTAGTGCTCTGTCACTTAGCTGGTAACAAGATTTTGCCCCTAAAGTTGACATCAGAGCTCTTCCACTGGCAGTTTTATTGGCAGATGTTAGAACCAAGAATATCTGCAGAACAACTTCTGCTGATTCAGTGTAGCGCATGTGATTGTCTGCTCCAGCATGAGATACAAGAAATGAGTTTTGACTGTCCACTGAGCAGGAGTGAGAAACTGAGACAGCCCTGAAGGGCAAAGGAGTCCAGGAAGGCTGGACGTTCTTCAAAGAAGGAAAACTTGAAGGCACAGGAGCAGGCCATCCCCATGTACTGAAAGATGAGCTGGCAGGGAAGAGGACTGGCCTGGCTGAACAGAAAGCTTTGGCTGGAACTCAGGAAAAAAAAGAGTTTAATGACCTTTGGAAGAAGGGACAGGCAACTCAGGCAGACTACAAAGATATCATGAAATTATGCAGGGAAAAAATTAGAAGGGCCAAAGCCAACCTAGAACTTAATGTGGCTGCTGCAGTAAATGACAATAAAATATGTTTCTATAAAACAACAAAAGGAGGGCTGAGGAGAATCTCCATCCTTTGCTGGATGTGGGGGGAGACATAGTGGCAAAGGCTGAGGAAACGGCTGAGGTACTTAATGCCTTCTTTGCCTCAGTCTTACATGGTAAAACCAATTGTTCTCAGAGTACCCAGCCTGCTGAGCTGGAAGACAGGGACAAAGAGCAGAATGAAGCTCCCATAATCCAAGGGGAAATGGTTAGCGACTTGCTACACCACTTAGACACACACAAGTCTATGGGGCTGGACGGGATCCACCCAAGGGTACTGAGGGAGCTGGCAGAAGTGCTGACCAAGCCACTTTCCATCGTTTATCAGCAGTCCTGGCTAACCACAGAGGTCCCAGATGACTGGAGGCTTGCCAATGTGATGCCGATTTACAAGAAGGGTCGGAGGGAGGATCTGGGGAACTACAGGCCTGTCAGCCTGACCTCAGTACTGGGGAAGGTTATGGAGCAAATCATCTGGAGTGCCATCGCACAGCACATACAGGACAACCAGGTGATCAGCCGCAGCCAGCGTGGGTTTATGAAAGGCAGGTTCTGCTTGACTAACCTGATCTCTTTCTATGACAGGGTGACCTGCTTAGTGGATGAGGGAAAGGCTGTGGATGTTGCTTACCTGGACTTTAGTAAAGCATTTGACACTGTCTCTCACAGCATACTCCTTGAGAAGCTTGCGGCACATGGCTTGGACAGGCGTACTCTTTGCTGGGTAGAAAACTGGCTGGCCAGATGAGCCCAGAACGGACTTAAATCCAGTTGGTGGCTAGTCACAAGTGGTGTTCCCGAGGGTTCAGTGTTGGGGCCAGTTCAGTGTAGTACTTTTTCCAACGATCTGTACGAGGGGATTGAGTGCAGCCTCAGTAAGTTTGCAGATGACACCAAGTTGGGAGGGAGGGTTGATCTGCTCAAGGGTAGGAAGGCTCTTCAGAGGGATCTGGACAGGCTGGATCAGTGGACCGAGGCCAATTGTATGAGGTTCATCAAGGCCAAGTGCCGAGTCCTGCACTTGGGTCACAACAACCCCATGCAATGCTACAGGCTTGGGGAAGAGTGGCTGGAAAGCTGCCCGGCAGAGAAGGACCTGGGGGTGCTGATCAACAGCTGGCTGAATATGAGCCGGCAGTGTGCCCAGGTGGCCAAGAAGGCCAACAGCATCTTGGCCTGTATCAGAAACAGTGTGGCCAGCAGCAGCAGGGAAGTGATCGTCTGCCTGGACTTGGCACTGGTGAGGCCACACCTCAAATACTGTATTCAGTTTTGGAGTCTAGAGCACAAGTCTTATGAGGAACAGTTGAGGGAACTGGGGTTGTTTAGCCTGGAGAAAAGGAGGCTGAGGGGAGACCTTATCACTCTCTACAACTACCTGAAAGGAGATTGTAGGGAGGTGGGTGCTGGTCTATTCTATCAAGTAACAAGTGATAGGACAAGAGGAAATGGCCTAAAGTGGCACCAGGGGAAGTTTAGATTGGATATTAGGAAAACTCTCTTCACTGAAAGGGATGTCATGCTGCCCAGGGAAGTCGTTGAGTCACCATCCCTGAAGGTATTTAAAAGACCATCCCTGAAGGTATTTAAAAGACTTGTAGATGTGGCCCTTTGGGTCATAGTTTAGTGGTGGACTTGGCAGTGCTAGGTTAACGGTTGGATTTGATGATCCTAAGGGTATTTTCCAACCAAAATGATTCTCTGATGCTATGATTTGTGCTATCATCTTAGTTGTGAATGCTGTTTAGGAACTGAGACTGTGTTCATAGCTTATTCGCAGATGTTGCAAATCTGAATTTACCTGTGAAAGTTGTTGACTGGTTATGCTCCATTTGTGGTAGAGCTATGCCAGCAAATGCTTTCTGCTATTCTAGTTAAATGTTCTCTGGTTACAAGCAAGGAAAGAACATTCTCCACCCTCCCCCCCACTTCTCGTCTTGCAGTTGATGTGGCCATGCTGCCAAACTTAAGTGTAGATCAAGCATAGAAAATTAGAGAATTTCATTATGGGTGCACAAAAGAATGTTTGCATGATGATTTGCTTGGGTTTTCTTAAAAAATGCAGCACAGTATAAATATGTCAGGTAAAATGCATGAAAAGTACATAATTAACTAGACACTGTATTTGAATAGGCAAAGTAAGAACCCCAGGTGCATGCTTGAATATGTATGCTAATTATGCAGTGTATTGGAGAAGTTGGGGGAGGGACTTTTTTGCTTTTCTTAAAAGCTTTTCCATCTCCCATGCTGTCTGCCTAAAAGCCAGACAGAACAAGCAGAACTTGTAGGAGATTGAAAGAACATTGAGGATATGGCAATCATCAGAAAAAGGACAGGTTATCTCATCAGAAATAACTAGTTATTCAATTAATCTGATATAAATTCTGTTGATAGTAAAGGCATTAGACTTGAACTTTTCCAAGTTACTTCAGCTAGTAAAAGAAACTCTGCTTTTATAAGTACTGCCTAAAGTGTTTATTACACTGGTTAAGAATGATTACTAGGTAGGCTCAATCCACAACAGGGGTAAAACATAAATTCATAAATTACATAAATTCATAAATTACAGATAGCACAAAGATTTGTGACATGATGACAAATGATGGCAAAATGGTCACAAAGAATACCATAAGAATTTTCACTTACTTCTTTTTTCCAGTACAAAATTAAATACAATTTTGTAGTTAATGTTTCTTTTCTATAATGTTACATTAAGACAAATTTATTCTCTTTATCTGTGAAAAGAACAATTCTTGGTTTTAATGTCTTTCAGTTTTCTGGATCCCTCAGAATTCTTCTTTAGAGACATCTCTTTGGAAATGTTAATTCCTGTAAATTGTATATGCAAGTAATTTTTTTACTCTAGAAGATGTTAGATTGAAAACCAGCAGCAATTCAATTTTTAGAGTGGCTTTTGATTATGACAGTAGCATATTATCATCATCTTTTTTAAGCCTTGCAAACCAGGGATTTCTCCTGATGATTTCAACCTCCCTTACCAAATTTTTAAAGTAATAACTAGCTTCTCATTTCTCCTTGCTGCTGCTCTTTTTTTTCTGCCACCTCTGCCCTTCTGTTAGATTGATATTTTAACTTAACTGAATTAATCTCACCACTCTGTCAGGATCAGGATTTAGCCAATTCTGTCATTAATATGTAGAATCATGGGTTTTGGTCAGCTGATAAATGCTTTGAAAAGGTCACCTGGATGCAGTCTGAGAGGGTGAGATTCAACTGCCTACAAATAGTTGTAGCACTTTGTTAAATGTGCCAGTTGACAGCTGTCTTCAAAGGGGTGGGGTATGTGATGGAGGAGGGCATAGCTACAGCCTGCGGGAGCACCAGCTGCCCTATGGTATCCTGTGTTTAGACAGCTGAATGACCTTTTGTAATGTATGGAGCGTCAGCAAATCATTTTTTTACCTATCAGTATTCTTTTATGTAGCCATGTGGTTTCTTTTGCAAAATCTTATTTGTTTCACTGTTGTACTGGTTTTGGCTGGGATAGAGTTAAATTTCTTCACACTGGCTGATATGGGCCTATGTTTTGGATTTTTTTGCTGAAAACAGGGCTGATAACACAGGGATGGTTTAGTTCTTGCTGAGCAGCACTCACACAGAGTCAAGGTCTTTTCTGCTCCTCAGACTACCCCAGCAGTGAGTAGGCTGGGGTGCAGAGAAAAGTGAGAGGGGACACAGTTGGGACAGCTGACCCTAACTGACCAAAGGGATATTCCATACCATATGGCATCGCGCTCAGCAATAAAACTAGGGGGGGGAGTTTGGCGAGGGGGCTACTGCTCGGGGACTGGCTGGGCATCAGTCAGTTGATGGTGACCAACTGTCTTCATTTGCATCACTTCTCTTTCTTGGGTTTTATTTTCTTCTCTCTTTTTTTCCCCCTTCTCTTTTCTTTACTACTATTATTATTGTTGTTGTTATTCTTGTTATTGTTATTATTACTACTATTATTTCTTTTTAATTATTAAACTGTTCTTATCTCAACCCATGAGTTTGTTTCTCACTTTTACCCTTCCAATTCTTTCCCCATCCCACTGGGGCCTTGGGGGGGTTGTGAGTGAGCGGCTGTGTTGTGCTTAGTTGCTGACTAGGGTTAAACCACAACAGCTATGTTTACCATAAATATGTTCAGTATGTTTACTTCCCCTCCAAGTAGAATGTTCCTCTCAGAGGTTTTATGCCACCATTAAGTCAGAATGGAATATTTTGTACAGCTGGGCCACTGTCACAGAAGAGTTAGCAGACTTAATGCATATCAGAAATTACAGTATTTCTGAAGTTGCCCCATGTAATAAAATTTTTGTACACTGTAAGTAGGCAAGTTACAAGCCAATGATGCTGTCAGTATGCCATGGAGGCCAGGGAACCTGGCACCGCAGGGAGTCACCATGGGGCAGGCAGGGCAGGACAGGGACTCACTAGCTGTGGCCAAACATAACCTTTATCCACATCCTAGTTAACAGCATTCTTTTCAAATATCTTTATTAAATATACTTATTTGTGTCTAGTCATCTAGCTGTTTCAATCAAGTAAGTCTTTGAAGTTCCCCAAGGATTTGCAATATTTGTAGGCAGCTGGAGAATGCCAAATTCTTTCCATTGTTTTCACTCTTCCATCTGAAGTTGAAACCCATTTCTCTCAAAACACCGTCTGCTACAATTTCTGAACTGGGAAACAAATTCAATCTGATCAAGATCTCATTTCAGAAGGAGAATGGTGAAGTACCATAAACAAGCTTTAGTTTGTTTTTAATAATCTAGGCAAGACTTTCTAAATACAGACATACATATATACAGGAAAGCTTTAGACCATTTTTCAAGATGGTAGACTTCTTTTTCTGATAGCCTGCATGCACTGAACAAATTTTAAATTACAACATTGAATGATAAGTGAGAAACATAGGGAAGTGCAAGGTGCTTCTAATGCAATGGTTTTAACACTGGATGTCACTATTGCTTCATGCAAGGGAAGCAGGGTAACCACTTGCTGTAGATGCAGGATGAAATAGTACATGACCAAATAAATATCTTTATTAGCTGTGAAATCTTCACCGCATTAAGGTAAGAAGGAAGATATAACTAACAGATCATTCTTCATTATCACTGCTTTTATTTCATTGAATTAGAAATCATAAAACCAATAGTGTTGGAAGACTGAAAGCTACTACAGCTAACACCATCTAGGAGTTAAGCAATAAAATCTCAATTGATGATATTAAAGGTTTATTACATATATAGCAATAGATTGTGAAATGTTTCAATGTTATCTCTGTACATATTTTCATAGGTCACACAAGGTGATGACCCAATACTAGGATGGTATTTAATTTTTGAGCTACAAAAGAACACAAGAAATAATAATTAAAAAATAGTTATGATATTGTGTCTAGTCCTGATACTCATAAGTGCATGTTCATCTGGATTTCAGGACTGACGTTTAAGAACCTGAGTCTATATGAAATTTTTGGGCATATTGCCATAGCTTGTTGCTGGTTGATCCCACCAACAGGTCATAAAATTACCAATTAATGAGAACAGGTTCTCAGAGGATGGATTAGCTTTTAAATGGTGTGTTAGGAGTGCCATTGAGAAATAGATGGAAGGCAGTAGCAGAATTTCCACCTTGGGTTTAGAAACAGTATAAAAGTAAGTACAAAATAGAGACCCAAAGATTTTCCTTATTGGTACTTTTTTGTTTTTATTGATACTTTTACAGCAATCTCATCAAAATAAGTATGTGTATATGACAAGTATAGTGTGGATAACTTGCAACTTTTTTATCAAGACAGTAAGTTACGGTGTCTGCTTGGAAGTGTACTCATTGAAAACTCAAGAGAGACCTAAGCCTCATTTTCCTAGGCACCTTATGTGCACTTCAAGCTCTTAAGAGCTTGAAATCTATGGTGTGATACAGTGGAAAGTTTGTAATTTGAAAGTAGTAACTCATCCTACAAATGAACATTTGCACATCTGAGAACAGCAAGACATAATGCCTGATAAACAGGTGATCTCTGTGTAAAAGGCATAATGACTTGATAGCTATGTTCTGAGGCATCCAGTGTTAACATGACAGATTAAAGGCTATGTCCTGTTTTCTGATCTTATGCATATATTTAATCAACTTTCATCTTTTCAGAATCTATATAAAAATATAGGGCTGAGAGACACCTCCAGAGTCAATTCATCTTCTGCCATCACAGTCAGTAACTTTGCACAATCCTGTTAACTACATTTATCAAGCTCCATTTTAAAGCTAAGTATCTTTCTTGGTCTGACCACACCCATGGAAAAGCTATACTAAATCTCACATCTTTCATGGTTCATCTACTTGTTTGCAGATTAAATTTATTCATGATCAATTAAGCTCCCAATTTCATCCCTTTATAGTTAATTTGTACCAGATCTGCAACTTAAGTTTGCAAAGTTCTGGGATCAGTATAGCCTTGCTCTTTAGCCTTCAGTGTGTTAACTGCTTTGCAATTGCTTTTATCTGAGGGCAAGCTAAAACAACACTGAAAAAACCTGAATAACAGGAAGTCTAATTATTGTGCCTGTGCAATTGATGTGTTGGGGTGCTTGCACATGACTGGTAAGCAGTTGGGTAACAGACTAAACAAGCAAGTTGTGTACATTCAAAGCAAAGTGTGTACACTATGTATATGATATTGATACAACAAGGATGTGCAGACCAGCTATGAAAGCAAAGAATTTAAGATATAGAGCATGAGTTGGTCACATGGGACTGTAAAGGACTGAAGTCTGAGTGCCTGCTTCAACTATAAAGAGAATATTAAACAGATAAACAGATGATAGAAAACTGTATCTAACAGAGAGATGCAAGGTACTGACAAGCTGTATGTAAACAGAAGCTGCAAATTTGGTTTGGACTGCTAAATGCCATTGCATGCTGTTTGGTCACCAGCACTCAGTATGATTGTTGTTACTTGTCATACTACCTGAAAAAAACCCAAAGTTTTGGACAGATTCTATGACTGAATGTCTTATGAAATCCCTCTTGGGTGAGAGGGAGAAACTCTGGAGCAGTAAATATTAATACGGGCTGCAGTATAAAAGGCCAGCCCTGGAATACCTGAGTCAAGGACCCAGAAGCATTAGCAGCAGCCAGTGGAAGAGGCAGAAGATCCTTTGCAGTGAGGTGACCTTGAAGATCTTGCCTTCGTCCATGTTATCTGGATGTCTACTCTGCAGCCTCAATTCTTTCTTCCTTGTTCTCTGTTTATGTAGAGCACTACAGAAACCCAATGGAACTGCAATCATGACTGAAATACAAATTTTAAGGGGTATGTGCTATTAAAGAAAAAAATGCATGTATAGAGTAAAGGCTGTAGATAAGCCATAAAGCCTGTAATAAATTACACAAAAGTAGGAGCTAGCACATACCTACCTTGGGTACCTGTACCAGTTTTGGATTTGGGGCTGAAAACAGGGTTGATAACACAGGGATGTTTTAGCTCTTGCTGCGCAGTGCTTACACAGCATCAGGGCCTTCTCTGCTTCACACACTGCCCTGCCAGTGAGCAGGCTGGGGGTGCACAAGAAGTTGGGGGGGACACAGCTGGGACAGCTGACTCCAGCTGACCAAAGGGATATTCCAGACCATATGGTGTCATGGTCAGCAATAAAACTGTGGTAAGGAGGTCAGGGGTGATGTTCAGTTATGGCATTTGTCTTCCCAATAATGATTAAGCATGGTGAAGCCCTTGTTTTCCTGGAGATGGCTGAACACCTGCCTGCTGATGGGAAGGAGTGAATGAATTCCTTATTTTGCTTTGCTTGCGTGTTTACCTATTAACCTGTCTTTATCTTAACGCACAAGTGTTCTCACTTTTGCCCTTCTGATTCTCTCCCCCATCCCACTGGGGGCAGTGAGCAAGTGGCTGTGTGGGGCTGAGTTGCTGGCTGGGGTTAAACCACAGCAGCACCTTTAGTCAACGTGAGTATGAATGGAGGTTCCCCAGTCCTCCATCCCTGTGGACCTACAATTTTTATCAAGCTGCAAAGGTTACACCACTATGAAACACTAAGGTATTGCTGCTGGAGAGCAGATCTTCTCAGCTGGAAGACTACCTGATATTTCGTAATACTGCAAATTCATTTGAAATTTCTTACTGGCTTTGCTTCACAACAATTTACAATGTCAAATTTTCATAATTCGAACAGCCAAATGTTAATTTCTAAGGATCAGAAGAAGTATGCTCTTGTGCTCCTCCTTTCTGTGGGAGGGGCAGATTAAGCAACAGTCGTGAGTTCCTGCTCCTGATGGACCAGGAGGCAATTTTTCCGGTATGAGAAAACTCCGACTGATAAGATAATTCAACAACATTCATGTTCTATGTTACATACCTTGTAGTAATGCAAGGAGGCTCCTAAGAGGGCTAATTAGAAACTATTGAACACCTGAGAGCTCTGTTTAGTTTACAAGTTTGTCCATAATATAAGGAAATTTACAAAGGGAGTATAGGAGAGACTAAAACAAGTCATAGATCTTTTTCTGACACAAAAGGCTTAAGCAGAAACAGGAAATAAAATTTGGAAAATGGGACAGGGTCAGCTCATGCATTAGGCCCAGAGAAGAAACAGAGTTTGAGGGGGCTAATGTCTTATGGCCTTATCATGAAAACTTAGAGAGATTCAAATCTCAGGCTGTGCAGTGTGGGAGGTTCATGTTTCAGTATGTTTTTCAGGATTAGGTGGAGAAGTTGGGGAGAAGATTTTTGAAGTCATTATATGTTTGATGAATTATATCATAAAGTTTCTAAAAATACTGTTCTGCAAAAAAGTGATTCTTTGGAGGGTGGGAGGAATCTCTTTAAAGGATAATTTCCCCAACACAGGCTGCATATGAAAGTATAAAAGAATATTCCAACATAGAGAAGAGAGAATCTCTGAGATCAGAGAGCTCACACCTAGTAAGAGTTTTCAGTTTTAGAAATAGCACAAACAAGAAGTGAAACATCACAAAATCTGTGAGGACAAAAATCTAGAATTTGACTTTTCCTTCACAGGATATTAAGGAGTATAAAAAGCCTATCTAATTTTAACTGACTTACATGCTTGTTTGAAAATGGCAGTCAGGATCCGGCTGCTCTTGACTTGTTTTTTGTTGACTGACATTCTGATGTGTTTGCACTGAATACAATATGTACATATTATCACATCATATCCTGCCAGCATAGCACTATAGCAGTTCACATTATGAAAAAAATATTTGGGGGAAAATATCTGATTTTATGCTTTAATAAGGAATTTTAAAAAATCTGCATCTCAGTGTTTAAATTAAAGACTTGGCCACTTATCTATACATTTACAGATCTAGTCTTCATTTCAACTATTGTACTGTCAATTCATTATGTGGTCCTTAAGGCTGAATATGGAAGGTCATCTCAGTTTCAGGGGACTGTAAGAAAAAAGGAAATTTAATGTTACTTCTCTGCTGAATACTTCGTTAGTCTATACTGTATAAATTATCTGTTTGCTGGGGTAAATTGCCTTTTCTAATTTGTTCTGCAAATATAATCATCTGATGTTCAAATGCCATCTTAAAGTTCTACTTTGTTGGCAGGAAAGAAAAAAATGTGTGTAGTGTGACCCTCTGCCCTAAGGAAGAAGGCAACCTCTTAAGATCCCCTTCCATCTTATACAAGGTATCAGTCCCTCATCTAGCAGAGCACAGAAGTAACAAGTTTTTTGTTTGAGATGACAGTCTACTCAGCAATTAAAAAACCCTCGAACTGGTAAACATGAAAGATGGTCTGCCTGAAGATGGCAGTATTTGATTTGAAAGAACAAATCCTGGCGAGAGCGATGCTTGGATCCTGTTTTATTATTCATCGTACCACAGCATCTAAGTGACAGGCTGTCAATAATTAAAGGGAAGGTAGGAGAAGAGAGGGCACATGTTTCACAGTCTTCTCACCTGCCACAATTTTTCCTTCTCTCTCAGCATGAAGGTTCTCTAGTGAGCATGTAAGTAATAATCTATTCACAGGCATTACAACACCTGCATTCCCGTCTCCAGAAACCCTTTCCTAAGTAATCCTTCATTTCAGGGGTTTTTTTGTTTGTTTTTTAGTAATTTGCCAGTTAAGTTTTGTCCTATACTGACATGCTGTAAAATGTCAGCACTGTATTGCTTCCATTTCAAAATTTTTTTTGTATTTAAGAATACATTGAATTTACAGTACTAAAAATAATTTTATATCCAGATATTTAAAGATTAGCTATGAATTACCATGTTCAAGTTAAAATTATATACAACTTCGAAGGGGCTACTGCCTTAGGAGAAAATAAAATTTATAACTTACTAAGTATTCACTCTAGATTTCTTTCAGTAATTCATAGAATCATTACAATTGCCCTGTAGCAAATTTCTTCTTTACAAAAGTATCATGAGAAAACCTTGTGTAAATAACCAAACCAGCCCAAATCAAAATAAAAGCTATCTTGAACAGAATACTTGGGCTATTCTTATTTTCAATGTATCTGTGGAAATCCTGTCTGTATTATGCATAAATGCTTTCTTTCACCATCCCAAATAATTTATTTCACTGGGTTGTATGGGTATATGCACATCTTTTTATTGCTTTGATTAAAGACTCCACAATACTCCTGAGGTTCAATGCAAGTCTTAAGTGGACATTATAACTACAATGCTCCTGGCTGGTTACAGAGCTGAGAAATTAGTTTCTGGTAACAAGGTCACCTTTTATTATTTATGACAGTTGCTTCCAAAGTAGAGTTGTGATTCCCAAACTGGGTTAAGAGGCTTGCAAGATCAGAAGAAAGGTAAAATTGGGGCACACAACCAATACTGGATTCATAAATCCTCTCCTCATCATAACCAGAGCTAAACTCTTGTGCTTATAAATGTGGTTCTCTAGACCATGAGATTAGTTGTGCATCTTTTATGGCAGATTTTGGCAACCTAACAGATGTACTTCTAATCCCCTAAAGTAAGAAAGGCTAAGCATGTGCCCTTTTACTTCCTCTAAAAGATGTGGTGTCTTCTGCTCCTTGCTTATTATCTATGGAGGAAGTTTGCTTTCCATCCTGGGCTTGCTGACAGTACTTTTAAGATCACAGACTGTTTGCATCCATTTGATGTAATAGTGGGTGCTGAATATGTCCCTGTTGTCACACTTAAATACTGTGTGTCAGGAAAGGGGCAATAGCTTTTTAGGACTCTCGCAGCTGAAAGTGAATATGAAATGTGACCAACTCTGTATAGTCAAGTTTAGGTCACATTAGAATTCACCCTGAAACAGGTTTATGAGCATTTACAGCCAGCAGCTGCCTGTTACTAAGACATGGCAGGTAACAGTGGAGAGCTGCATGTCCACCCTGCCTGCCATCAAAGGACTGACTGCTTGTTGCACGACTAGAGCTGTGCCCCTTTCCTTTCTCCCACATACGCCAGGTTGGGCAGGGTGGTATTCTGCACTAAGTCAGCTGAGTAGATATACCGTTACTTCAGTAATTATTTTCCAAAGCTCAGAGGCTTACTTAATTTACCCGAGTGTATATAGCCCCCAAAATTAATAGTTAAAGCTAGGAGTTCCTGTAAGCAGTGCCATGCAAAGGAATGATGCAGGAAGCACCATACCTGCAGCTTTTGATGTTCCAGTCCAAGTAACTGGTACATATTTACAACTGGACGGAGCAGAGGAAGCCTTTGGCAAGTCTAGAGCAATGCTTAAATTTTGTACCTGAAGATGTGGCAAGACACCAGAACTGTTACCCAGTACTCCAGAAACTAGGCGATTTTTTTTTCAGGATTTTTGGTTTGTGTTTGGTTTTTGCCTAAAGGGTCACTCTAGTAACATTTCAAGGACACAAAGAAAAATAAAGGAGAAGCTGTATGGGAAGATCCTTAATGCCCAGAAACCTGACATTTTAAGTAGTTCCTGATTTTAACTGGGGTCATTATTTCTGATCAAGTCTTGTCAGCAGATTTCACTTACTTCATTTAATCTGTATTGGAGAGTGGTCTTGGAAAGGATTTATAATAAAACCAATCACAGTAATTTAAAAGTGTTACAAGAGATGGGAGGAATTTTTAAAAACTGGGAGGTGTTGGGGGGGTGGCTCCCAAACAGGATTCATACATGTACCTTCAAGTACAAACAAACAAACAAACAAACCAATCAACCACATCACATCCATGCCACTGCTCATTCTCCCGTATACCTCTAAGGAAGAGGAGCAGGAAAATTAGGTTGTACACAAATTAGATTGCAGGCATGCACAGACAGAGAATACAATCTGTCTAAGTATAGGATGTCTAAGTATAGGAGTAGATGCTAAAGCCTTCTGCGAACAACCCTTGCCAAGATAAGATTCTCTGATTTTTAGAAATAAGTGGGGCAAGTTAAATAGGATTTTGTCTTGACAACCCCCAAGACAGCAAGTAAGATAGCCCGTGATAATCTTCCACGAAGAGAGATGTTTGAAGAATCACTTCCAAGTAAAACTGGTAAGAAAACTCTATGATAAATTTATAAATTAGTGACATCATTCATGTCATATTCTCTTCCTTCCCTGTCTGGACTCTTCTTCATCCCTCTGTCCTGCCCACAAATGCTTCTGTTTCAAGCAGCCAAACAGCAGAACGGCTAAAAAGAGATGACTCCCACTGCTAGTGCCTGTCTATTAGGCTGATGGTATAATCTTATAACCTTGGCAGATGTATATATAAAAAAAAAATAATACAATCAAGCATGGCTAAAAGATTTTTTGAAAAGGTAGTCTTTGGTTTTGTAGCAACATTTTTAGGCAGTGCCAACTCCCTGCAGTCTCTGTCTTTGAAAAGAGATTGGGGCCTTTGCCAGAATTCATGTTAACTACTGCTGGCAAAAACCTACAGGCAAACTGGCACTTTATCTGGAAGCAGCAGCTGCAGCACCGCATTTCAGAGAAACTGTATCTCTCAGTAACCTCTCAAAATTTCATCACCTTGCTCCCATAAGAGCAGCTATGTTACACATTTGTATTCTTGCAAAATGCATATCCCTAAAACTAAAGAAATATCTAACAGGCAAATACAAAAAGTCTAGGAAGATGAGAGACACCTTGACAGGTTATATAAATGTTGCTGTTAGGATAGTTTATTTTTCTGCATTTTGCACATTTTAATAAGATAGAACATATTCCTAAAGGGTTGACCCATACTGAATGAAATGCACATACCTTCCATCTCTCATCAGGGCAGGGAAATGCATGTGATATGTATTATGAGATCAACTAGCCTAGCTAGAAAAAGAAGCACATTTCTGGGTGCACAAGGCTGTTTGGGTTCCATGCTGTCCCATGGCTGAGGGACGGAAGGGAACAAAACTGCTTGAATTTAAAAGTGCATAAAATAAGCTTTGCACATTTCATGTGCACATTTTAACTTTTCCTACTGGTGTGTTTCCAAAGAGATACAGAGTTTGTTTCAAACCATGAATGTTCTGCCTTAGCATGAAACTGTCCCAGTTGCTATATGTAATATTGCACTTACATTGTTGAATGTTGGACAGACGGACCTAACTGTCCAGTTTTTATCCACATGCAAAGTCCAGCATAGCTATGTGGGTCTTAAGGTTGTAAGGTCAAATCCTGAATCATGTAGTGCAACAATTCTACTGCGCTAGAAGATTAAATGAAGGGTCCTGCCGCAAAAGTGCAACAGGTGTGTACGAGCTTCCAGAGACAGCTGTGGACAGCCATTGTCTCCTGCGCTCAATGTGAGACTTAAAAAATTGGCTGCTGCTTCATTCTCCCTGTATATTTGTCTACCAGTATCCAGCATGTGGGCATGGAGTGAAAAGATCCTGTGATGCAACTGGCTGGCCTGAGCTGTAGATGGGCTGCCTGGTAAATGGGATCCCAGGCTGGGAGAAAGCCTATAATGCTGCTTTCAAGGAAGTGAGCAGGGCCATGGGCCTCTCTCCTACCTGTGCATAAACGTGCTGTAAAAGAAGTGCTTGTTTTGCTATTTAGGCTCAACTTCTCTGTCAGAGACTTAACGTGCAGTTTGTATACTCACATTTAAATATAGAGGGGCTAAAAAGCTAGGGAAGAAAAAAAAAATTGTGATGCTTCCTTTAGACTAAAGGAACAATGAGATAGAAATAAGAGAGCATTTGAAGAGTGTTTCTCCAAGTATTAAAACAGGAAAAGTTTAGCTTGCTTGATATAGGGAAAAAACATGTACAAAACAACAGTCTGAAATGTTACATAGAAGATGTGAGTCTTGCCCTAACTGCTCAGGGTGTTGCAGCCACCTTGAAAAGTTCTTTAGGTGCTTTTGAGGAGTCTTGAAAGCTGGTGCCTACTGTAGAACTTGATCATTTGGGGAAAACATTTACCCTTGAATGTCTAATTCAGGATTTGAAAATGTGTCTGGGGCATACAAGCCAAGACCATCGAACTACCTAAGGAAAAATGTAAAGCTGTTCTTTCATTGTATGAATGTATCCAGTATTTTTACTCCTATAAATGAAAGCATATTCTTTTGCCCACCTGAAGCCTGATGGGTGGTGGTTGCTTTTTTTCTTTGACAAAGTCTACATCTCCTAATACTATTGTTGCAATCCATAAAGTACAGTGTATTTATTCCTCTTCTACCTGCATGTGCAGTGCATGACACCATCTAGCCTGAAGGCAAATATAATTCAGAGGATTCAGAGAGGTGGTTCCATTTTGCAGTACAAGCAAAGGACAGCATGGCGTGGTTATGGTAGTTGCAGAAAGCATCATACCTTTATAGGCAATCAGTAGCAAAACAATTGCATGTCAGTGGTTGCAAGAACTAGAGCATATGCCACCTAATTTTGCAGAATGACATAGCTACACTTCTGAAATTTAATATTTACTCAGCTTCTTTTCAGAAATCTGCAAACTGTCTTGTTACAAAGTGGGATTATTTAGAAGTAATTGCACAAATTGCTTGTCACATACAATATTCTTTTACTGCTTGAGAAGTGCTCTCTCAGCTGCAGTTAATTTGGGCAGTAGTGCCTAATATTTGTTAATTAAAGATCTATATTCCTGGTGGATTATCTGGTGTCTTATTCTTCACTTTGTATACTGATGTAAATTTGAATTGGTTATGATTATGTTTCCTGTTAAATATTCAGAATGATGTTCTTTACTCAAATAAATGCTTTGGTTATAATCTGGCTGTTTAAAATAAGCTAAAGTCAGTTTTCAGTGTTATTAACATAGGGTTAAAGTTGCCCTGTAGTGCCTTATGCTCTTCCAGAATGTTTCGTGCAGTGACAAATCTTTGAAAAGCAAAAAATATTATTTTAACAGGTGCCTCAGATGTATCATAACACTTTCTGTGCAGGGTCTGGCAGTAGATGCTGGAAATTATCTGTATGCAATCAAGCTGTATTAATTGCATGAAATCTAGTGATGTTGAATGAGGTAGGAATGATGGAGGGACTAGTAGGAACAGCTTAGTGAAGCTGTGGTTTTGATTGCAAGACAGCTGGAACATAGAGTTAAGATCAAAGGAGAGATGCACTTGGCCTGCCTCATGTTATTGTCTTCTGTGTTGTCTTAAAAGTGTTTAGACACTTGTTGATATAGGATTGTCAGTACTAAGATGGAGTGCATAGTACAGTACAAGTTGGGGGGGTGATTGCTAGGTAAGTCCTTCACCTGTGGGAATCTGTGCTGGTGAATGGAAAAGTCAATTAGTCCTACGTGCTTTTTCTCCTGAGCTCTTCAAGTCCTCAGATGCAGTTGTAGGGCATGCACAAAGTAATCTCAGGATTTGTCCATAAGGCATGTGGAATTCACATTCAAAGCATTTTTTCTAAAAATAATAGTATTTCAAGTTAAAAAAAAAGTGTTTTCTCTAAAGTTAATATAATTGGAATCAAAGGCTGCAGATTAAAGCTTTGATCTGAATGTGAGGTAACAGTGAAATACAACTATTTTGGTTTGCTCATGCCCATTTCAGCTGGTATACCACTTACAGGCACACCACTCCAGGAAACCGTTAAGCCACGAAACTTGGTTTTCTTATCAACAAAAGAATTTTAATGTTTCTACCCAAATCAGCCATTCCAATCAGTTGTTTGCTGATCATTTGATGTGCGTGTTCCTAAGATAATTGTCATATTTAATATATAAATATGACATATAACTTGTCATATTTGTTAAGAATTTTCATACACATCAATGGGGAACTTTTGGGAACAGCACAGGTGAACTGGAAAATGGATTCCTCAGTAACAGTTACCTAATACTTATCTTTTTGGAAGTTAATTGAAAGATAAGCCTCCCCTTGTCTTTCTTGTAGTCCACAGTTCTCAAACAGCTTTTCTTAAAGGACACCCTTGATGTTGGCCCTGGCAGTTACAGCCGCAAGTGAGAGAAGGGCAGAGGGCTTTTCTGGTGTCTTGGAAAGGAAGCCTTAGTCAACATTGAAATAGCAATGGTTTCAAAAGTGCAGGAAAGAAGAAAAAAGAGTAACGTGAGCCTTTTCCCTGTTTACTGAGGAAGCTGCACACAGCAAGTGTGTCTCTTATGGGAGAAAGTGACTCCTAAAGATTAATGAATTCAGATTCACATTACCATGAAGAGAAAAAAACTATAATCTACATGCACAGAAGGGCAATATGAGGCACAGGCAGGATAAGATAGCCTATAGTCACGTAGGAAAGCTGTGGCAGAATAAGAAATAGGATACAAAACTTTCCAGTCACTTCCTATGATTTCCTTACTTACCTCATTTCCCCCATAATGGGGGCTGGGAATGAATTTAGTTCCACATCTTAATACTAGAACCTCACACGAGGAAAGAGGGGGAGAAGTGTTCAGGACTGTCGTGCTTCCCTGAATAATACTATCTCCTAAAACGCTGGAGTATCTTAAAATGTCTGAAACAATTCAACTTCATTAGGATTAAATGTTCTGAAGACTTCATGATGCAAAGTGTGTGAAATAATTTGGAGATGAAAAGGGAACAGTTTCCAGTTTGAAGAGATTTATTTTGAGTCTTCAGACAATTTTATGTTATTTCTTGACATACAACTTGTGATCTAGCAGCATGAAAGGCTCCAGAATATATGAAAGTCGAGTCTTAATTAGTATGTAGATGGAAAATTATAAACTCATCCTCCTTTCTCATCTGCACTGTATTTGATTTGACAGCATTTTAAAGTCATTACTAGAATTTGTGGGTTTGGTTTGTTTTTTTTTTTACTTTAACAGTATTATATCAGTATTTCCCAGCTGTTGGTTCACAAGCCATATATTGCTCACAAGACCTGAAAATAGCAGTTGTGGCCACACAAATCATCTGTCTTTGCAGCCCACATTGATAGGAAGTGCAATTAGGATGTTGCCTTTATCATGTTACTTGCCTCACAGCTTCCGAAGGGTCAAGAAAAAGTTGAAGGCAATTTATTAATTGGAGTAAAACTGTTTGAAAAAAATAGCTCTAGTCTGGACTTGGGGAGAGTAATTGTGATGGGCTGACCTTGGCTGGCTGCCAGATGCCCACCGAGCTGCTTTCTCACTCCTCCTCCTCAACTCAACAGGGGAGAAAATAATATGGCAAAGCTTGTAGGTTAAGATTGAAGGCAAGGAGATCACTCGCCAGTCACCATCACGGGCAAAACTGACTTGACTTGGGGAAAAGTAATTTAGTTTATTGCCAATTTAAAAGACAGAGTAAAATGGTGAGAAACAAAGACAAAACTAAAACCACCTCCTTCCAACCCTTCTTCCCAGGCTCAACTTCACTCCTTCATTCCCAACTCTTCCACCTCCTCTGCACCAAGCAGAGCTGGGAGACAGGGAATAGGCCTTGTGGTCAGTCCGTAACAGTTCCTCTCTGCAAATCCTTCCTCCTCAAACCTTTCCTCTGCTCCAGCATGGAGTACCTCCCACAGGATACAGTCCTTCATGAACTTCAAAGTGAGTACTTCCCAGGGTTGCAGTTCTTCAAGAACTGTTCCAGCTTAGGTCTTCTCCACAGGGTGCAGTCCTTCAGCAATGGACTACTCCAGCATGGGTCCTCCACAGGCAACAGATCCTGGCAGTAATGTAGTACTTGATGGGGAGCCTTTCAGTTTCTCTCTTAGAAATTAGGGGCTGCTCTGTATGTTTTGTAGAAATAATGTGTGAAACTATCATAAATATTCATTTAGAACAGAACAGAATTAAACTAGACTAGACTAGACTAGACTAGACTAGACTACAATACAATACAATACAATACAATACAGTTCTGTTGGAAGGGACCTACAACAATCATCTAGTCCAACTGCCTGACCCCTTCAGGGCTGACCAAAAGTTAAAGCATATTTTGAAGGGCATTGCCCAAATGCCTCTTTTTAAGGCACTGACAGGCTTGAGGCATCAGCCACCTCTCTAGGAAGCCCGTTCCAGTGTTTGACCACCCTCTCGGTAAAGAAATGTTTCCCAATGTCAAGTCTGAACCTCCCCTGACGCAGCTTTGAGCTATTCCCAGGTGTCCTGTCACTGGATCCCAGGGAGAAGACATCAGCACCTCCCTCTCCACTTCCCCTCCTCAGGAAGCTGTAGAGAGCAATGGGGTTGCCCCTCAGCCTCCTTTTCTCCAAACTAGACAAACCCAAAGTCCTCAGCTGCTCCTCACAGGACATGCCTTCCAGTCCTTTCACCAGCTTTGTTGCCCTCCTCTGGACGCATACAGATTCCTTCACATCCTTCTTAAATTGTGGGGCCCAGAACTGCACACAGTATTCAAGGTGAGACTGCACCAACGCTAAATACAGTGGGATAATCCCCTCTTTTGCCCAGCTGGTTATCCTGTGTTTGATGCACCCCAGGATGCGGTTTGCCCTCTTGGCTGCCAGGGAACGCTGCTGACTCTTGTTGAACCTGCTGTCAACCAGCACCCCAGATCCCTTTCTGCAGGGCTGCTCCACAGCCACTCCTCTCCCAAGTCATACTTGTGTCTGGTGTTACTCCGTCCCAGGTGCAGAATACAGCATTTGTTCTTGTTAAATTCCATGCCAATGATGATTGCCCAATGCTCCAGTCTATATAAATCTCTCTGCAAGGCCACTTGTCCCTCGAGAGAGTCAACAGCACCTCCCAGTTTGGTATCATCAGCAAACTAGCTAATGGTGCTTTCAGCTCCTGCATCTAGATCATTGATAAGTATATTGAAGAGAACCAGCCCTAGAATTGAGCCCTGAGGAACACCACTGGTGACCAGTCTCCAGCCAGATGTAGCCCCATTCACTACAACCGTTTGAGCTCTGCTCTTCAGTCTGTTCTTCACCCAGTGCCCTGTGTACCTGCTCATGTCACAGACGGACAACTTGTCTGGAAAGATATTGTGAGGGACACTATCAAAAGCCTTTACATAGCAAAAGGTATCATCTTACAGTATATCCCCTTTTATGAATATTTCTTCAGTGTCTTTAGTACTCATACCCTTTAAGTCAGAGAAGACAATCTGCAAATCAAGCAAGTTACAGCTGGATACATTACTGTTTTGCAGTCCTCACAATTACTTGCTCTGGTGGCAGGCTTTTCTTTTAAGTATTTTTATAGCAGTGGAGCTGTTTATTCATTCAAAGTCTGCTGTATAAATGCTTTACAGCTGAGTGTGTTCAATGGGGTGGCTGGGCTGCAAAGAAGGTAGCCTCTTTGCTATGCCCGTGGCTGCTCTGTGCCTGGAGGGAAGACATCATACTATCCTTGATGGTCTCTGCAGTGTGGGCTGGGACAGGATAAGACAAGGATAGCCTACAGGGCAAGGCCAGGAGGAGAGTGGTGACAAAGGACAGACAGAAACTCCAACTTTCCATAGGGATTTGGAGGAGTCCAGAGTCCTGGAAGTCCATGGCAACTTAGGAGGGCAGTAAAAGATTTTTCCTCAACATGAGCCTAAACGAGAGGACTGCCTTGCCAGGACAGTGGACAAGGGAAGGAAGGATTTATGTATGAATCCTTAGTTGCTGTCCATCTCCATTTTCTCTATGTTTTCTAAAAACTTTGCTCTATCCTAGTTTGTGTTCAAATGAAAGACAACCTTAGATATTCAAAGCCACATTGTTGTGCAGGTGGAACCACTACAAAATTCTCATTAAACCTGGGTCCCATTATAATCTGCATTGTACTTTTATAAGTTATATACTAGCTGCTTCTGTCATCTTGCTGAGTCACAGTGCTTTCAAAAAAGGCAATAATGTTCTTTCCTTAACATGGATTTATTATTTGTAGTCCATTTCCCAAGTATTTTGTACAGTATTTTGAAGGGACTCATTACTGGGAAGAGGGATATCATTAGTGAACATACCAGCTGAAAATAACTGAATAAGATGATCTCATTTTATTTATAGCTTCATAGATGATAGGAGTTAACACCATAGGTTAGGGACTAATGTCAAGTTATTTTCTACTACATTGAGTAACTCAGAGTGAATTACAGTAGACCTACACACCAGAAAAACACACCCCCTTCCCAACAATCACATTATGTCTTCTCCTTGTATTACAGCTTCTAAAAATCTTAATCTCTCCCCAGATAACAAGAGAAAGGTGGAAGGAGAGTAAGAACCCCAAACTTGAGTCCCACTCCAAATCCAGGCCCCACTGACTATACGTGCTTGGTAACTCTGTTGCAGACCTGTGCATACAGCACAGCGTTTTATTTTTTTCTGAGATGTCACTACAGTTAGCTGTACTGTTTACAGTACTTTCTTCCTTGCTGATGTGAACCAGCTTTGATGGTTGGGTCAGCTGCATTCTTTTCCTCCTGCAGTGCAAACACTTTTTTGATGGCAGGCCATGCATCCCAGAAGCATATCACACATGAGACAAGCTGAATGGTCAAAAAGAAGTGCTAAGTGTGCCCCAAACTTTGCAGTTGCAGATGGTTCCTAGGCAAGATGTGCTTCCATGGGCCTTCCCAGCAAGGTCTGCTTCTGGCTGTGAAAGGAAGGTACAAAATACTGCTTTGGTTTTTATCAGATTGGAAATACCTACAAAATCTAAACTGCAGATCTGGGAATTGGTTTCCTTTCAGTATATGAGTTTGATACACGAACCCGAAATCCAAGTGCCTCACACTGGATGCAAACATTTAGCCAGGGAAGTGATGTCAACTGAACAGCAACTTGTCATCAAGTTTAGCATCTCCTGCTGTGTTATCATCAAATCTTATCAGTAGAGATTTGACTTCCGCTGACTTACTGAGAAATATATCAAATCCTGGGCCAATGCCTGTTTGCTTAGAAATCTGTGTGCATCTTTGACACCATTTTAAGGTCTGCCAGAAAGATTTTTTAATCCAATTGAATGTTTTTGTAGCTTGCAGTAAGTATTAGGAGGGCATACATAATGGAATTATGAAATACCATTGACAGATACCATAGTGTGCTAAGCAACTGAAATGTAAGATAGTACTAAATAAAGTGTCAGCAAATATCCAGTTCTACAACAATCAATACACTGTCAACCTGTTGGACAAATATATTTCCAACAGAACTACAGGTTTCATCTTACAGTGAAATTATTTTGGTCAGATTTGATTGTTTCTTGGCCTCTTTGCATTCTTCAGTCATACTGTCCTACCTCTCAAGGATGCCAGTCCTGGGACTAGGTGCAATTCTATACTTAATTGGCTTTTCCATTCTTAGGGAGTATTACTGTTATGACTATCTTGAATTAAAGCTGTTAATATTTTTCTAAAAAAAGAGGATATGGGATTGATCTACCTGTCCACAATACCATCCTTTATAGCTACAATCTCCAACATTGTTCCAAATACAAAGCAGAAACTTCTACTTTTTCCACATTGCCATATACAGTTTTACCACCTGCATCTTATTCTCAAATATGTGTTACCAAAGCAATGCTCTTATTGACTCAGTTATACTGCTGCAGGCATATGATGCATATATAGCACAATAGCTTGCCCAGAACTACTTTTGCTGGGTTCTCTCATTGTGCTCAGCAATTCAGAGGTAAATTACTGAAACTTTACAGGATTACACTTACAGGAAAATCTTAAGCTCTTTGGCATTACCTCTGAAAGCTGTGGATTTAATATCCCATACCACCTGCATAGCATACTGTACTCTGGTGCAGCCAGTGCCTAAGGGCAAGGTCACATTTGTGCTCCATAGTATCAAAGGTGCTAGGTACTGAATATGGATGCATTGTCCCACCTGTGGCAGCCAGTGTTCAGTGAATTACATTGATGTTTCTACCAGGTAAGCTATAAAAGCCAAACCTTCACACAATGAATTGACAGGGGTCTCTATCATGATCTGAATACAGGACTTGAGGAGGCCTAATTAATTGTTTCCTTGATTGCAGTGTCCACTGATATGCATTTAATTTTCCTCATTAAGAACCTGTGTTTACGTTTTAAGTGTATATTCATTGACATTTAATTTCCATGTTTTATACTCTATTTAAAAGCACATTCCCCATGAAAAATGCTTTATCACCACATCTGCCTTAAATGATTTCTTGCACAGTTTAATTTCTGTTTATGGAATAGTAGCTTCTGGTATTCAGTAAGGTATCTTTCAAGAGAATTTCTAGTTTTCATTAGTACCTTTCATGGTTTTAGTTTAAGCTAGTTCCAAATCATTATAATAGTTGCTTTAAGCCTAGCTGTCTTTTTAGAAGATTCAAACTTGGTTTTTGCATGCTGGCACTGCATTCTGTATGTATAGAATATATAAAATTAAATTATGATCATTGGCACTACAGGCAACCACTGATTTTTAATTTTAACTCTGCATTTCTGCGTACATCTGGTAGGGCGTTACCACATGCAGAAGAAGAGACTTTTGGTGTTTAAGAGGAAAAAGCCTTTATATTTAGAAATTCTCAAAGAGCTTTGTTACTGGTTTTATAAGGATACTTAGGAAGAAGCCCCAGAGTTGAAAAGGTCAACTTTGACCTATATGAAAGGTCATACATGTGTGTCTGGGACTGAATCCTGATCTCATTGAAATGAATCAGAGATTTGTTAGTAATTAAATATATTTCTTTTCTGTGAGTTTGTTGCGTGAAAGCTGATTCATCTTGAGCAAATGCTGTTTAGCATTTTAGAGAGACAACAATTTGCACCGTAAGCTTATCCATAAATACGGATTCTATATTCACTTAAAATTCAATGACAGCAGCTGCTTCAGATACACTGAGCTCAAGATTAAAGCCATATTCTATAGTATGAGACATTTAGATGAGGCAATTTAAAAAATGTAAGAGAACATAAAGTGTACAAGTCCCAGGTTATAATAATATTGACCCTTATTCCCAGGTGGTAACCACACTGAAGGTTATATACCCTACAAATTTGAGGGGTTTTGCATATTGTGTAAGACCATCTTTAATTGATGATGGATTAAAAAAAGTATCAGTAGAAAAATGTAGGCAATTTGAATTATTTTGGAGTAAAAAAATGCTTTGGGAGACCCTAGGAAACCCTGGATTGGTTTTCTACCTGTGTTTTCTTAAAGTAGTCAGATCAGCAGCAACATTTTTTCAGAAGTTTGCAGAGGAACTAAATATGACAGCACCAATGCTAAATTCCTGAAAAATAATTAACCATGAATCTGAAAATAAAAATTAAAAAAACAAACTAAAAACCCAAACAAGAAAAAACTACTATTTCCTCTCCTCCTCACCCCCATATTGCAGGATCAAGATACATTTCCTATCTGAGTAAATTCCTTGTATGGTAATTTATTATAATGACTTTTACCTTAGAATAGTACTACCTATAGCAATATGTAACTCAGCAACAGCAAGTTTTCAAAAACCAAGCCATAGAAGTATTGATATATGGAGACACAAAATTTCCTCCTTTTTCCTCCTTCCAGAAAGAGGAGGATAGTAATTTAGATGAATGCAAAAGAGACCTTTTTTTGTTCATACAATTGTTGCCCTTCTGAAAGAACACAAGCCCAATACTTGTATTCAAGCAACTGTTATATTATTTTCCTCTTCACTTAATATGGGAAATTTTAATAGGAAAACGTGTAGTAAGTACTGGTGTCTTAACTGGCATTGTATAGTTGCAAAATAACCATCCCTGAAGAGTAAACAAAGACAGTATAACATAAATATTGCACCTTTGCAATTCTCTCAGAGGTCATGTACATACTGACATCTTGAAGTGGAAATGCAGCTCCACAATAGCGGAAGGCAGCGGAGCTAAGTAAGACGTGCCAGCAGCAACTGGTGTTGCTGCTACATCACCAATGAAACCCTATCCCAAAATACACAACAGCCAAGGAATCACAATACCCTCCACATGTGTTCTCTATGTAAGTAGTGTGTGTACATTTTACTAAGATTGCAAAATGTTATTATAAATTTCTCATTAATGGCTATCATATTATACAGTTAATGTAACAGATATAATCCAGATGCCATTACTAACTTGAGCAAAGCAATTAACGTAGTAACTATACTTGACTCAATACAACAGCTATGAAAAGTCCCTCTACTCTATCTAGTTAGTACCCTAAGTATGATTTTAAAAATATCCATGTTATGCAACAAATAAAAAAAAATAAATTACACAGACCCCCCACTTTGATAAGGAGTCCCTCTCTCTCCATCAGTCAGTTGGCAGTAGATACTGCTTGCTTGTCTCTTAGATCCCAGATCTTTGGTTTCAGGTAGAGATTGAGCCTAAATAATAACCTAAAAATGAACCCTTCTCATATGAGGAATTACAATCTCAAAGAACAAACATAGCATCACATGGAAGTACATGAGATAGGAGCTGTGGGAAAGTATGAAAAGGGCATGAAAAGATTAAGAGGAATATTAAGTTTTAAAGATGCAACAGATTTATAAATAACATAGATGAAGAGAAAAATCAGCAGGCAAGACCAGCAAGCCTCTGCATTCATCAGCCTGTAGCATCATGTAAAGCAGAAGAAACCACAGCAAAATATGAAGGAAATAGTATCCTTCAGGCTAACTGATCTGTGGATCACAAAATTAGTAATGCAGTTTGCTTGCTTTATGGAGCTGTCCAGGACAGCCCACTTACATACTGGATGAGAGGTGATAACTTATGGACCATGTATAACACGCGCTAGTAGATTGAATTATTACCTCTTCTGTGGGTTGTCTCTTTAAGAAACAACAGATGTTAAAAACAGAGATAAAAATGGAAGCATTCCTAATTCAAAGATTATTACATGAAAAAAGAAAACTCAGCAGAAGATAGGTATTCAAAAGTCACAGCTAGTTTGAAGTTACAATATCAGAAATTAGAATAAAACTTTTGCTATATTATATTTCAAAATCATATTAATAAAATGTTGTTTGCAAAACTGGCAAAAGCTATTTCTTGGACTAATAGTCTTAAAGTTCTAAAGCAAAAGGATAGATTTACAAAATTATCTAGAGACTTAAGTGTTTTTTCCAATGGAATTGATAATCTAGAATTAAGTGTTTTAGTAATCCTATTCATTGCATGTAGAGGATTAGGAACCTGTAGAACCTGTCAGCCTGACCTCAGTACTGGGGAAGATTATGGAGTGGTTCATTTTGAGTGGGCTCACACGGCAGGTGCAGGACAACCAGAGGATCAGGCCCAGCCAGCATGGCTTCATGAAAGGCAGGTCCTGCTTGACCAACTGCATCTCCTTCTATGACCAGGTGACCTGCCTAGCTGATGAGGGGAAAGCTGTGGATGTTGTTTACCTGGACTTCAGTAAGGCCTTTGACACTGTCTCTCACAGCATACTCCTTGAGAAGCTGGCGGTACATGGTTTAGACAAGTGTACTCTTTGCTGGGTGTTGTGGTTTCAGCTCAGTCGGTAACAAAGCACCACGAAGCCGCTCACTCACCCCCCACCCCCTCCCCTGGCCACCTTGGGATGAGGAGAAAATACAAAGGCAGGCTCGTGGGTCCAGACAAGGACTGGGAGGGATCACTCCCCACTTATGGTCACGGGCAAAAGACGGGCTCAACTTGGGGAAGAAACAAAATCAATGGAATTTACTACAAATCAAATCAAAAACAAAACACAAGGGTATTAGGAAGGGAAACCAAACATCAGAACACCACCCCCCACCCCTCCCGCCTTCCCGGCTCAGCTCCATTCCCGGTGCTTTCTACCTCCTCCCCCCGGCGGCGCAGGGGAACAGGGGAACAGGGGATGGGGGTTGAGTCAGCTCCCCACACATCGTCTCTGCCGCTCCTTTCCTCAGGGGGAAGATTCCTCACTCGTCCCCTGCTCCACCGTGGGGTCCCTCCCACGGGAGACAGTCCTTT
>VYZV01027786.1:8920-26672 GCA_013401275.1 Pandion haliaetus | reverse complement strand
GGTCCGACATTTTGGCGCCGGGGAATTTTCCAGCAGCTTCTTAAAGGGGCCGCCTCTGCAGCCCCCCTCCCCTGCCACCAAGGAAAACCGCGCCACACAAACCCGTAACTCTGGGTAAAAAACTGGCTGGATGGACAAGCCAGAGGGTTGTGGTGAATGGAGTTAAATCCAGTTGGTGGCAGGTCACAAATTTCCACAAATTTCAGTGGATTTAATTTTCAGTCAATTTCAGAATTGACTCAATTCTTTTCACAAAATTTATTTTCATTCTTGTTCCAAATGTAAGGTCACATGAAGATTGTCTATACAGATTTCATAAACACTGTTCAAACGTATTTATTGGTTCAGTTTTACCTTTTAAAGCTAAACTTTAAAGCAGAAAGCAGCAAAAGCTATCAAATATATATATGGAGGGGAGTGTAGCTAAACCAGAATATTTTCTCTCACAGTGCTTTCCTTTGATTTTTAGTTAAGTCTCTCTTCCAAGCTTTCTTCTGAAGTTATTCCTGCATGCAACTGTCCCAAGCAGAAAGGATGGAAACTCAATCTAGCTTATTGTCCTCATTTTTTAAACTTAAGATATGAGAAAATATTTAGCAAAAAGAGCTGAGCAAAACCTCCCATTCCCTACCAATAGGAGTCTTTGTCTAAAGACGCTTTGATAAGTGCTCCTACTTTTTTTTAACTGAACTAGGATAAAAAGATAAGTAGAGAAGCATTCACTGTTTGAGGTAGTGGAATGTACTAGCATTTGAATTACTTAAATTATATGAAGTCACAAGAGCAGAAAATAACTTTAAAATATTTTAATCCCAGAGTATTGAATCAAAAAATCACACTCCTGTAATTTCTCCTACGCAGCCTTTTCTCTGGCATCAGACATTTGTTACAGCTTACATGTTTTTTTCTGCAGACAAAAACATAGATTATAAGGAAAAATAATAATCATAGCAAGGTGGTTTATATTTAAACTTTATCTAGCACATAGATAAGAACAATTGAGAAAAATAAGATCATGTGTATATTCAACATTTTTTATTTGCTGTACTGTTGTCTTTTTCCTCATTACCAAAGTTAATTACTGTTCAATTAACATAATCCTCTAGGTCATTACTAAATACATGAATTATGCTTGTTTTCTTATTGAGTTCTTGCATCAGTACATTCATTCCTGTGAGTTTGCCTGATATGAAGACAGTGTACTCCCTTATTCTATACTGCTAATGAGGCAGTATTTTCTTGCTGTTTCCAGGAATTGTCAGTGCTGTATAGTTAGATGAGTTTTGTTCAGATATGCTGCATTGCCTTTATCCACTGAGACTACGTGTCAGAAGAGACATATAAACTTAGTGTGGTGTTCTCTGCTGACAAAAGCCTGCTAGGTTTTCTTCCTTAGATACTTACTTCCTGTCAGTAGGAGATAAAATTCTTTAAAAATACCAGCAACAGACAAGTTTTTCAGTGTTCCCTTTACTGTTAGCAGTTCCGCCAGATTTGAGCTTTAGATACCTGTTGTTCAGGTAATTTCATCATATCCAGTCCTCATCCATTTTAGACAAGTATGCTGTACAAACACTTTCATAAAGAAGCCTAAAACCTTGCTATTCCTACCAAAAAACTGTTGCAGAACACTTTTAATAGTCAGAAACACTCCTCTAGTTTTCATTTTGAGTGTGCTCACACAGCAGGTGCAGGACAACCAGGGGATCAGGCCCAGCCAGCATGGCTTCATGAAAGGCAGGTCCTGCTTGACCAACTGCATCTCCTTCTATGACCAGGTGACTTGCCTAGCTGATGAGGGGAAAGCTGTGGATGTTGTTTACCTGGACTTCAGTAAGGCCTTTGACACTGTCTCTCACAGCATACTCCTCGAGAAGCTGGCAGCACATGGCTTAGACAAGTGTACTCATTGCTGGATAAAAAACTGGCTGGATGGACGAGCCCAGAGGGTTGTGGTGAATGGAGTTAAATCCAGTTGGTGGCCTTTCACCAGTGGTGTTGCCCAGGGCTCAGTGCTGGGGCCAGTTCTCTTCAATATCTTTATCAATGATCTGGATGAGGGGATCGAGTGCACCCTCAGTAAGTTTGCAGATGACACCAAGCTGGGAGGGAGGGTTGATCTGCTTGAGGGTAGGAAGGCTCTACAGAGGGATCTGGACAGGCTGGAACATTGGGCCGAGGCCAATTATATGAGGTTCAACAAGGCCAAGTGCCGGGTGCTGCACTTCGGTCACAACAACCCCATGCAACGCTACAAGCTTGGGGAAGAGTGGCTGGAAATCTGCCCGGCAGAGAAGGACCTGGGGGTGCTCGTTGACAGCCGCCTGAATATGAGCCAGCAGTGTGCCCAGGTGGCCAAGAAAGCCAATGGCATCCTGGCCTGTATCAGAAACAGTGTGGCCAGCAGCAGCAGGGAAGTGATCGTCCCGCTGTACTCGGCACTGGTGAGGCCGCACCTTGAGTCCTATGTTCAGTTTTGGGCCCCTCCCTACAGGAAAGGCATTGAGGTGCTGGAGCGTGTCCAGAGAAGGGCAGCGAAGCTGGTGAGGGGTCTCGAGAACAAGTCTGATGAGGAGCGGCTGAGGGAGCTGGGGTTGTTTAGCCTGGAGAAAAGGAGGCTGAGGGGAGACCTTCTCGCTCTCTACAACTACCTGAAAGGAGGTTGTAGTGAGGTGGGTGCTGGTCTCTTCTGTCAGGTGGCTGGTGTTAGGATGAGAGGAAATGGCCTCAAGTTGTGGCAGGGGAGGTTAGATGGGATATTAGGAAAAATTTCTTTACTGAGAGGGTTGTCAGGTGGTGGAACAGGCTTCCCAGGGAAGTGGTAGAGTCATCATCCCTAGAGATATTCAAAAAGCGTGTAGACCACACACCTCAGGACATGGTTTAGTGGTTTAGTGGGCATGGTGGTGTTGGGTTGATGGTTGGTCTCAATGATCTAAAAGGTCTTTTCCAACCTGAATGATACTATGATTCTATAACCTAAATATACTTATAAGCATTTTGTAACCATTTGGTCTTCTGTCAGCAATATCTATAGGATTTTTTCCTAATATGTCATTCATGTTTTTACAAAGAGCAATTGCATCCTTTTTTCTTTTTCAAGTTGCTAGGTCAAAAAACTGATGCTCTTCCAGCCATCTCTTCTAATACAGATCCTTCCTTCCCTTGATCATTCTAGTAGGCTTCCCCTACACCTTTTCCAGTTTCTATCTTAAATCCACTCTCTAGACTGTTATGACTATATTAAGTTAATCTTAATTCTATGCATTTCAGGCTTGATTCTAACATTGACCTGAGTGTAATATTTTGAAAATAAGAGATGCATAATATATTAGCATCTTAGTGCAAGTAACAGGGATATGTCAGAATCAAAAATGGAAAGAAAAATAAATGATAATTCATTAGAAAGAACTATTTTTTTCATCTGAGTCTGGGATTCTTCTTACACAAAGAACTGTGGAAAGCAATAATATACTGCAGAGAAAACCTGTACTTATTCATAAAAACAGAATTTGGAAGGAAGGGAATTGGATAAAAAAGAGGGAGAAAGGGTATAATACAAGCAATTGCTTTCAATCCTAGTCCTCTCTCATTTTTTGCATCAAAACTTTAATTTTTTTAACTTTTCAACTATCACTTTGTTTTGATGCAAATATTTGTTACCCTTAACTTTCTGGAAAGCTGCAACAGAGAACATACAACTATGCAAACAAACAAAAGGCTTTAAAATTGTGGCTTGGAGCCAGTCAGAGTGGTGAGATTGTAGTGGTCAGTTTAGAGAGATGCACATTTTCATTTTAGCTAGGAAATAATAACATTGCCATTACGTAAATCAGTGACATAGAACTACTCAGAACACAGACAATGGATGGCTGAGAGGAATCCCATCATTATGGGTCAGCAACTACATAGTCTTCCTGCAGTCTGATTCTAAGCTAATTCTAAGTCAATTCCTAAAAAACTTCAGTAATATTCAATATAAATATGTAATTTAGTATTATTGAATTCACTCTTTATAATAAATCTGTTCTGGATTTTCAGCCTTCCATGTAAAGTTTAAAAAGTGTAATTCCTTTTAAGAGATCTCTTTCCAACTTAGTAAGGATGCTAATTTCTGTTTTGAGTTTTCAGTGAATGCATTGATGGTCTATCATCTTGAATAGCAAAATGAGCAGCTGGAAAACAATTTGACCTTTTTTCATCATGTGCAGATGTGAAAGATCAACATACTACTACCTCAGCACTGTTCAGCTGTGACTGCAAATATGTCTTTAAACTTAGCTGTAATTTGTTCTGCATTCCCAACACTCTCTGGCCAGCAGCATCCTTTTTAAACTGGTTTGGGGGCTTGACTGTTTACAAAATATACGTGAGCCTTACTGCTCAAGTACTTGCACTGAGAAAGAAACAACTAACTCAGCATTTTAAGGTAAAGAGAAGTGACAGTGGAATGATTTTCAGAAACTTTGAGCTGTGAATGTCACTTTGGAAGAAAATACTGTGGACTATTTAAAAAAATTTATATGCCTTACAGTATTTAAAATGCAAATGTGCTCCAAGAAGGTCCAAGAATACACAAGAAAAAAACCACAGAAAACCAAGACCCCCCCAAAAACCAGTTGAAAACTAACATCTTACAGGCTTTATATACAACCCAGGGATACTCTGGTACACACACAAGGTCTTGCAACATGGTTCCACTGACAACTGTGTTGATTTCACTCCATTATATTAAATATGAAATCAAAAAACCTGTGTTGAATAAAATGATGGTTATTTTAGGGGAGGGAAGGTGGTGGGTTTTTTTTTAAAGACAGGCAGATCCACTGTTTTTTGACTTGACTTTCTTTAAGGTGAAAAGAAAATGAAACACAAAAAAATACTAAAAATCTGGCAGTCCCCGTGCTTAACAGACTGTCACAATAGTTACAGAATGTGTTGGCGGGCTTCCCTTATCTGCTGAAGTACCCTTTAGTATGCAAACAATAAAAAATTAACTTAAGCCAGATTGTGATTTCCAAAGAAGGACTTTCATCATGTAAGGGGAACGTCCTTTTTCACCATCTCTCTCCTCTCAATAGCAAAGTAAGAGGAAAAGTAGATGTATGGGGTGTGGCTGGAGGTACAGGGGATCCCTTGTACACACAACTCCACTGAAACTATGAAGCAGATCTATTTGTACTCTTATTTCACCAGTTGCCTACTTGCTGTGTTTTGGCTAGTCTCAGTGGGTTCCTATCATTCCAAGCACACCTTCGTTATACTGGAGAACTTCTTACTTATTCAGACTTTGTGGTTTATGTGTTTAATAAAAGTTCCCAGAGGTTAAAGCAGATGTTATAGTTTTGTTTGCTTGTTTTTTACTTTTTCTTCCTATTTTTCACAGCCTCTTTAGGCAGTCTACTCTTCAGAGAAATTGTACCTTTCCACACAGGTTGCTTCTGAATGCACTCTCAATGGGAAGCAGTGAAAGGCAGCAAAGCAGTGTAACTGCACACTGCTTATCCCTTGCCTCTGCAATAGAAGGAAGGTCATGTCCTTGCCCTTAGGTCAGACCTGACCACTAGTTCTCTTTTTCTCACTTCTTTGAGTTATGACCCAGGGGGGAATGTTTCAAAATTACTTTTAATGTGAAACAGTTTAGAGGACAGTCAAATGTCGCTGTAAATATAAGACTTGAGTTCAAATTTCAAAGACAGAATATAAACACCTGGCAAAATGAAAGGAAGCTCCACAAATCTGTCAAATTTAAGAAATATATTGTCAAGCAGGTGGTAATTAAGACATTTTAAATACAGGACCCATTTATCTCACTAGGAACTGTAATTCTAACTCAGCCAGCCAGAGCAATGTGTCCCATAAGAGTTGTTCGGGATTTTTTTTTTGCCTATTCATTTGCATGGTCTTCTGGGAGGTAGAACAGATATCCACCTGTCAGTAAAATGTAAAATATAGAAGGACTGCACTCTTAAAATCTCACTGTTACCTTATAAATGTTCTTTCAATTTAAGTCATTGTCTCAGGAAGTAATTGTCTCTCAGATAGGAAAAAAAAAGTCAGGTGTCCATAATTTTTTAGTATAAGAAGTTATTTGTGAGTGATAACTGCTATTCACTTATATATCTTGGGATTATTAAAACTTCATTGAAAAAAAATCACAAAAGATTTATCAGTAGTACTCTCAAAACAACATGTAGTTACACCTCTTTAAAATTTGATAGTTTATACAAGACAAGAAAAAATACTAAAAATAAAAATGAAAAGATGAAATTAAAAGCAAAATGCTGTTTAACTCTATGTAATCAACAAGATAATTTTGACCTGAGCAATCACCAGACTTCTAATGGTATACTTCAGCCAACAAAGAAAGATCAGGGGCTCGTTCCATTAATTACATCCACGAAGTGAACACAGTATTTTAGGTGGCAGAGGGTAACTCATGAAAAACAAACATAGATTACATAAATGATAAATTGATATGGTGCCGTGGTTAAGCTTGATGCCTATCCCATTCAGTAGGCGGCTTGCAGACAGTATATTGTCTGCTGGAATTAAAGAATACAGATTCAGGATCTCTTTGCTATAAAAGATAACTCGAAGTTGTTTCAAAATCCTGAAGCAAACATATCAGTTTTATTTTCACATTAATTTGTCCTCTCAGCTAACGTACAACCCCCTTCCATTTGTCTTGCAGAGGGCACCACAAAAGTTTCCAGCAAGTAACTGAAGAGAATCCAAAAAGCCTCTGAGCAAACAAACAGTATGCAAGAATCCAAAAATAAGTTTGAGAGGCATACCCTGAATGGGTAGAGAAACTTTGCCTTCTTACTCTACTGATAAAGTATATTGTTGACTAATTATCACATCATAACATTTCCAACAAGCAGACTATGACTAACATTGCATACTAGTATATTTACAAACTGTCCTTTAAATAATTTCCTCCATTTCAGGTGATCATCTAGCACCGCTAAGTGAACTTTGTTAGGCTGCTGATCTCACTGGTACCATGTGCCTCCTACTTCTGTACTCATCCTACCAAAGTTTAATTTCCTAATACTTTGGAACGCATAAGAGTTTAGGATCACTTGCTGCAACTTTTGCAATTGTCTTTAGCTTTTAACAAAATGGCATGCTTTTAAACATACACAGACTATTATGGCAAATTGCCATAATTACCAAATATTATTTGCCGTCTGAAATCATGAGGTATTCTCCTTTTGACTTCAGAAGTCCTCAGGCATCAACAGTTCTTGTCATTACATTGCAGAATAAACAGGTATTTTGCCAAGTGGTTTACTCCCTATTTTGTATCACTCGTGTCCAGTGCAATTCTAATGCAGGATTTTCTAAGGGGAAAACAGTAAATTTCAGAGTTAAGGACTGAAGAGTAATTCAGATTTCAAAACGAGAAGTTCTTTCTTTTCTTTGAGGGGCAAGGAGGTAAGGGGAGATTAACTGGAAATAAACCAGTTAAATGAACCAAACTCTTAAAACTTGGCAAGGAATTGCTGTTTTTAGCAAGCTTTTAAATAGCTGTCAAACTGTAATACTCTACTTTGAGGTTATAGTGCATTTGGGATAGCTCATTCCTACCGCTTTTTCTCTTAAGTATGATACGTGAATATTGCAGCCAAACCAAAGTTGGGTTACAATCAGACTTATGTCCAATATCACTACACTAACTCTGTGGGTTGTGATCAACATGCATATAGGATTCTAAAGGCAGTAAGTCCAGAATAAAACTACTGAAGCCTCCCAGAACCACAAGTGGGCAGATAGCTCAGAAACGGTATTTTCACTTTCTTGTATTGCCAAGCCTAAAGAAATAAGCTCTGCCAGACCAAACTGGCACCATTCAGAGCTAACTCTGCTGTTCTTCATCAGTGGCACTAGATAAAGTAAAATAGCTGGGAGCGGAAGCAAAGTCCAGAATGGTGAGTAAGTTTTTGTAGACAGTAGAGGTGGAAAGATACTTTTATTTCTCTCAAACTAAATCTGCATCCTCATCTATTACATTTTAGGCTTGAAAGTAGTGACAAGTGGACAGAGGGTTCTTCGCATGTCCTGCAGGACTCCAAAGAGTTGTGCATATTTCCATAGGTTCCTTAGATGCAGACACTTTCTCCTCATCCATAACCTTGACCACTGGGTCGTTCATTTCCACAGTAGTCAGCTTTGGGAAGTTACAGAAGATACTGTGTACACTAATGTCCTTTAAGAAGGAGGAAAATTGAGTTTTCGGCTGGTAAAATACACTTTGGGGGGGGGGGACGATGGGGATGGGGGATGGAAGGCTGGGGGCGAGGCAGGGTAACCAACGTTCTTAAATCTTTGTCCTTACAGTGAAACCTATCCTGAGAGTGTGAATTTGTGTTACACTTGAGCCTCCCATTACAAATTTGTTTGAACATGAGCAAGATAATTCATAAATACTAAAAGACAAACCTGGGAACAATATATATATGCCTCTGTTCATAAAGTTCATGGACTCCAGTCAAAAAAAATTTTATTTTAATGAAACTATCAATTTTGTTTGCATATGGCAACGTAAATTTGACCTTAAGTAATTAAAATATTTAAATTCATATTATCTATTTTCTGATGCACATGTGCAGGATCAATATGTGACAACTAATATTTGCCCAGCCAGGCAGAGATTCATAGAGGGCATTTTAATTTCTAAGCTTTCCTTTTTCCTCCCATCTGGTTTTACTAAGCTACATAGAAAAATGTTAATTAATCTTTTTGCATAATATACAGATATAACTTTTGAAGATCAAAAATTAAATCACATAAATAAAAAGTTCAGGTTAAAATTACTACACATGATCACTTCTCTTTACCATATTTATATGAAGTAAAATTGTTCTATGCACATACAAGAGGAGAAAGCTCCACAGTAGGAAAAAGCAACTGCTTAGAAACAAACCTCACTTTAAAAACTGTAGAGCAGAAAAGTAATTTCAAATATTAGATTTAGATTCTGCCTCACCCATTTGCTTGAAAATATAGACAAAATTAAAATTCCTTCTTGTCAAAATCCTGGCTTTTAAATGCAAACAAGGTATTCATTACTGTCTAGTCAATTTTTAGTGCAATTGACTTGAATTCTAGAAAAACTAGTAATATCATATCTACTAAGTTAAAAATCCTTTGAGGTTTAGTGATAGTCCTTCCTGACATTTAAGTTTTAGTGGGAGATTAATTAGACACAGTTTCCACACTGCTGTGTTGCTTTAGGGCATAGCACGGCAGACCAGTTTTTAGCTACTTGCGAACTTAGAAGCCTTAGGAGATACCAGCTTGAGACCCACAGCAGGTTTAAATTGTCTTTTTTCCTGCATATTTAGATAATACAGTGAAATTCTGTTCCACAGCATAAACTAATTGGACAAACTTTTGTCAGTGATATGCTGCTTAAGGCCAAAATGGAGACAATCTTTATCTCTTATGTGATGTTTTAGGCATGGTGAAAGTTATAACATCCAGATGTCTATATCCAGCAGGGCTTAGAGTTGCACAGTGTTACGGTTTGTCTTGGTTATTGCCAACCTGCTACTGTATTTATACTTGGACACACACAAAATGAAGAATAAGAATTAATTTATGAAACCATTTTGCTTTGATAATTTCTTGCAAAACACTGAAGATTAATATTTTATCACAAAAGGGTGAAAAAATTACATTAAAAAGGAAGTCAATAACTTGTCTATGAAATTATAAACTTGCATGATATTAATAGGAAGTGATGAGACGGATGTGAAAAATACATGTATATATTGTCTCTTTTATTCAGTACAATCCTAAATTGTCTCTTGACCCTATAACAACTGTTTTTTCAGGTGATAGGGGTACAAAAGGATGTTTGTCTTGATACATCCCAGATATCCAGTTAGCATAAATTATGCTGTATGTAAGCAAATCCAGTTAGCATGCCCAGATAGGCAGAAAGCACTACTTTTATTTCTGTGGTTTTGTTTCTTCATTGTGTTTGTGTTTGTGACACTTCAGCTCTTTCAGTCATGGTACCACATATAAGACCTTTGTGGAATTCCATTTACTCATGTTTTATCATGTCAGCATCCAAATAGATATTATGGAAATAAGGATGGTAGGACTCCAGACAACATCATGAGGCAGAGGTGGTGCTAAACAGTAGTAAAAAAAAATTATTTTTTTCATAAGCCCAGTTAGCTAGATTTTCTTTTGAACAAACCTTTCTTTTAAAGTCTCCTACACAAGTACTTGCAGAGTCTGATCTTGTTTAATTACAGAGAACCAAGTTCACCGTGAGATAAAATGTTTCCTAAATGTTTCTGGGGTTTTTTTTTTGTTGTTTTTTTACTCAGCCTACGTCATTAATATCATGTACACCTCATTCCTTGTAGAACCTTTTGTATGGCAGCAATTTTATTGAAAAACCAGGCTAAGAAACATGAATTCAAAGACAGACTTCTTATGGGCTATAGGATCTGATAAGATATGGGCAATGGGATATCTAGTGACGTAATATTTGGTTCAGTAGAACTACAGAGGTGAAGCATCATGGACCATCAAGTAAGAAGGGCAGCCACTCGTATCACTGCTGCAAATGCTTAAAGTGTATCCTTCCTTGCACATACTTTATTACAAGAATGAAGCTTTGTGGTTCCTATGAGAGTGCCTTGAACAGGTAAAATGATATATGTTACTGACAGCACAGAAGCCTGGATTTGGGCATTGCTCTTTCATAAACATGGAAGTTTGCTATGGTTGAGATGAGACATGTTACAGACTAAGATAGCAAGGCCGTGTAGACTATAAAGCAGGTTAAGCTCTCACCATCTTGAAGCTCTTTCACAGAATAGCTATCAAAAGTTTTAAAGGCCAGGCTTTGGTACAACATGAAATACAGATGCCCTGGGATGAAGACATTTAACCCCAGGGCTGTTTTTTATTCAACTAGCACTCACAGGTATGCTTGCTGCATCCCTCAGGTTTCCTCAAGAGGCAAAGAAACTAGAAACCGCTCTATGTCTGTGTTGGTCTCCCTGGAGAAAATACAGAGGGCTTTCGACACACACATAATCAAAGTTTGCCTTCTCTCAGGCACCTGGTGTGCTAAAAGGTACCCACTTGTCCAATTGATTCTCACTCATCCTCCTCTGTTCTCTAACACATCTCCATTATTTCATATTCTTAAAAATACCTACTGTTTAAAATACCACAATAAAGCTAAACAGTTACACTCTTTAAGAGTATATTATCTGAAGTCCTTTCTAAATAATGTATGTTTATTCTAGCTGAAGGACTTATTATTTCTGTTTGGTTTGAAAACATAGAATCAGTCTATACTTTCAAAAACTTTTTTTTTTTAAAGGTTTTTAAAGAGGTGCATATTTTAAATACATAAGAAAATTATAGCATTTCTGACTATGTTAAATTATTAAATTGCTTTATTGTTTTGCAATTATAACCTTCAAAATAGAAATACATAATTTTTTTTTTTTTTTAATTAATGCTTTCAAAATAACCAGGGCAGAAAAACCCTAGGCCTGTAACTTCATTAAATAATTTATTTCTTCCAATTTTTATAAGCTCAGCAACTGAAGTGCCCTGTCTACACGCTTTTTGAATACCTTCAGGGATGATGACTCCACCACTTCCCTGGGCAGCCTGTTCCACCACCTGACAACCCTCTCAGTAAAGAAATTTTTCCTAATATCCCATCTAACCTCCCCTGCCACAACTTGAGGCCATTTCCTCTCATCCTAACACCAGCCACCTGACAGAAGAGACCAGCACCCACCTCACTACAGCCTCCTTTCAGGTAGTTGTAGAGAGCGATAAGGTCTCCCCTCAGCCTCCTTTTCTCCAGGTTAAACAACCTCAGATCCCTCAACTGCTCCTCAGAAGACTTGTGATCCAGGCCCCTCACCAGCTTTGTTGCTCTTCTCTGGACACCCTCCAGCACCTCAATGCCTTTCCTGTAGGGAGGGGCCCACACAGTCCTGAACACAGGACTCAAGGCACGGCCTCACCAGTGCCAAGTCCAGGGGGACGATCACTTCCCTGCTGCTGCTGGCCACACTGTTTCTGATACAGGCCAGGATGCCATTGGCTTTCTTGGCCACCTGGGCACACTGCTGGCTCATATTCAGGCGGCTGTCAACGAGCACTCCCAGGTCCTTCTCTGCCGGGCAGTTTTCCAGCCACTCTTCCCCAAGCCTGTAGCATTGCATGAGGTTGTTGTGACCCAAGTGCAGGACCCAGCACTTGGCCTTGTTGAACCTCATACAATTGGCCTCGGCCCAACGATCCAGCCTCTCCAGATCCCTCTGTAGAGCCTTCCTACCCTTGAGCAGATCAACCCTCCCTCCCAGCTTGGTGTCATCCACAAACTTACTGAGGGTGCACTCGATCCCCTCATCCAGATCATTGATAAAGATATTGAAGAGAACTGGCCCCAGTACTGAGCCCTGGGGAACACCACCTGTGACCTGCTGCCAACTGAAGTATTTAAAAAAAACCAGCTATCCAGTCCTACTCCTGAATCAAATTCCCGGAAATGTAAGAGAGATTTTTAAAGTCTTCACATTGTCTCAATAGAAATACTAGAGCATGAACCATATTTTTAAAATTACTTCAAACATCATTAAGATTATACACTTGATTTTCTGTATGTTACAAAATTCTATTTTGAAAGTAGATTAGTTCTAAAAAAGCTCAGTTTCCTTTCCATCCTTTTTACTATTTACTTAATTACCTTTGAAAAATGTTGATTTTTTAAATCTTACAATGCATGAATTAGGTTACTAAAACTTACTATACTGGTACAAGAGTATGAAGTCGCTTTTTCTGCACTAAGGTTTTTTTTATTAATGTCTCTTCTTCCTTTACTTTTATTTTCTTTGATTTTTTAGAATCTCCTTTTCTGTTCTGTTTTCTCTTTCTTTCTCAAGCTCTAAAGTTTCACTGTAGAGATAATAAAGGAATAATTGCTTTTATGAGTTGAAATAAGAAGCACAACTGAATTACCTACACCACTGCCTTAAATCTGTATCTGTTAACTGTTTTGTATTTAAATTAATTAGTAATATTTATTTCATCTGGTTTAAGTTAAGCAAAAAGAAACAGTGGCTACAATTATTTACAAATTAAATCCACATGCTTTAGTCTTGGTTACTCTATGGTTTTGTATCAGTAACAAGCCCATCAGTGTATCCTTTTGAGTACATATACACAATTGGTGGATTAATTTGATAAAATGCAAGATACAAAGACTTTGTTTTTCTTTGGAGTGGGTTGCCAGGGGATGAATGCATGTGCAAGTTACCTTAAGCTGAGAAAAAATATGATGTATAGATTTTCTATGTTAAAAAACATAGAAGAGAAGATTATCTCCACGAGAACCCAATTGCAGTTATTCCCAGTGTTCTTCTATACAGTTTAAGGACTGATTCCCACCAATTAACAGAGATTTGTCTTGTTACGCAGGTATTGTGTAAGTGTTTTTTTCTTTTTTACTTATGCCCCATGTAATTTTTTCTCTGCAAATTGACTGTTCTTCCCTGTATGACAAGTAGACAGGACAAAAAGTATAATTTATCCAAGGTGATGTGATGGATCATATTGCCCTAAATGTTCCTTAATGCCATTCCAGAATCATAAAAAGATAATTTTCTCTCATTCATGTATGGTGGGGGGGACAACTGTACTTGGAACTGATGCTTAGCGATTTATTTTTTGAGGCATCTGAACATGTTTTCCGGTTTGACCTTGGCTGACTCAATACCCAAGACAAACCTTGGAGGTGTGTTTGGAATATGACAGATACTACAATTTTTAATTGTTTCAATTGGTACCTTTCTTTTTTTAGAATAAAGTCTAATTAGTTTATTTTAAATTGAGCTATATGACACAGTTTAGATTCAAGGTAATGTTTAAAAATAACTCTTAGGAAGATTTAGCAGCTTTTGGAAATTGTTTCCTCTTGTACACAAAGGATGTACACTTTGTTATTTTCACTCATAAGTGTCCTGTGTATAAAAATGGAATTACTTGTCATTTTCATTAGTTTAGCTAATTGCTCCTCTATGACCCAGACTTAAAAAACTTGCATTATCAATCTTGGATAAAGATATTTGAAAACCTATCTTCTCTCAGGATCCTATCTTCTTCATAGGATCTTGAAATCCTATCTTCTACTTCCAATTTTATCTGTAACACTTGCTGGGTTTTAAAAAAGAGCTTTGCCTGTTTTGATAACTTTCCTTTTTTCCCCTCAATTTTTGACTTTTTGTTGCCTATTCTCTCAGAAATTACTGAATATTCTTGAATCAAAGCTGAGAGTTTTCTGGGAACTGATTTCATCATCTCTTCTTCTGAATAGGCTTTTTGGAAGAGATTCTTTTTCTAGGACAGGTGGCCCAAGTTTACCTCTGTTACAGAGCTGCCTTCACTGGAGTAGTTGAGACATACCAGGATGGTGCAGACAGTCTTGGGATCGCTGATATTTTTTCCTGATCCCTCTGCATTCTTTTACTGAAATGGCACAGTAGACAAGTTACTCATCTGCAAAGACAACAAAACTATTTGGTTTGCCTTTGTTTTGTTGATATTTTTAATCAATGTTGCCTTCCCTCTGGCACTAAACTTTTCCATCATATCCACATCATGTTGGGGGCTGGGCGTGGAAATCGCAAGAAACCCCGACTGGACTGGACTACAAAGGCAAGTTTATTCTGTGATTCATCACTTGAAAACTCCAGTTTGTCAGCATCAACACATCAAGCATATGTTGTCAGCATAAGTATCAAGCATACTATGATATGCTTATATTTCTAGTTCTTTAGTGCAGGTCCATGTTACTTTCTTAGTGGGCTATGCAGCACCCTTTGCTGCATGTAAATAATAGGTCAAATATTCTTTATTTTCCTTCTCCAACAGGATCACAGTGGCGACAAGATGCCTGTGGGTAAAAATCTTCAAACTCAGTACTGCACGTGTTGCAGAACTGATAGTCCACGTAGCCAGAAGCAGTTACTCAAATAAGAGAATAAAGAAAACAGAATTGTAATCACCATTCATTGCTTTAGGAATGTCATGCCAGCCACATTTCGGACATTGTATGATATTAATACTAATCAGCATATATTAGCAGCCAGACATGTTCACAACTGTTCTAACAGCTGAGAGCCTCTAAGCTAAATTGATTTCATCCCTTAGACACCCATTAAGACCTCTCCTTCCCATTTAGATAATAGAACACAGTTGTTCAGGGGTGTTTATGAAATGACATTCATTTGATTGATAAATGACCTTGACTGAATAAGAATATATGCTTGCTGGAATTTAAAGGATCACCTTCCTTTCCAATAACCTTGTCAGAGTTACAGGCCTCCAAATCCTTAGAGAATTCATACGTGCACAATCAGTAAATACTGATATAATTTTTTTCCATGAGAAGTGTGTTTGGGAGGATTAACTTTTAAATAAAGTCTTGCATATGCATACTCATATTCTAACTGTAGAAAGTGCTGAAGAAACCTGAGAATGATGGTACGGTTTTAAAAATAAATCAGTGTTTAATTATTTGTTTTTTTATTTTGAAAAACTCACTGGCTCTAGTGGACTATTCTTATTAAGATCAAATGAAACATTAAAGCTTCATATATTGTTCATTTTATAGGGCATATAACTGAGCTATGATTAATTAAGCATATTGGAAACCTCTGATACAATGCCAGAAAAAAACTCGGTTTAGTATAGGAAGGTTTTCTAGAGCTGGGTTATAAGAGTTTTTCAATAATAGATTAAACAGACTAAATAATGAAAATGTCATTTGATTGAAATCAGACCATTCTCCTTGTATTTCAGCGTTATATCCTGTAACAGGCAAGACTGTCTTTTCAGCTCCAAATATGGAGGCAATCCTTCCTTTTCTGCACACTACTTTGAGGAAAACATCAGACAGAATTTAAAAGTAAATGACAAATACCGACTTGAATATTTATTTTAGAGTTTAAATAAAAAGCTAGGGTTGAGATTGTCAGGGATTCTTAAATATAGTTACAATCAGATAATTTGGAGATTACTGAAACCCACCTTCCTTTGTTCTGAAGAAGATACTTAGGATGTGAAGATGCAGCCACTGCAGAGCATCTCATCTGCCCCCAGTGCAACCCCCAAGTGGACACGCTTGAAGGCTGGAGCACTGCTCATTCTCATGCAACTGCTGCTGCTGCTTCTGGCAGGGTAGAAGAACACCTGAGCAGCAGCGTTTCTGTCACAGCAGCCCCAAATGCAGCATTTTCTGAAGTTTCTGTGGCAGGGCAGGCAGGCACTCAGATACCCTTGATATGAGGCTGGATACAAGCAGCCTGTGGGCCAGATCTGGTTCACCTATCACTGGTTGGACTGTGTCAATTAGTTGCTCTGTTGTGATTAACCATTTTACAGCCCTTTTACAGCCCTTCCTGCTAAAGCTGTTTCACCTTTTTTTTTTTTTTTTTTAATATTATAAAAATAAATCTTTACTGAAATAGAAATTTTCCACTTGCAAGAGCTCCCAAGTGCAGGTGTTCCATGTATAGCTGGAAAACTTCAGCAGACAAGACAGTGGGAATCCCACCCTGGCATATTCCGCTAAACCGTCAGATGTTGCTCTTCGCTGGAGACCGTAAAGAGATCAAACACATTAATTGCCTGATTATGAACAGGCAATTGAATGGATGTCTTCCCCTTTACAAGACAGCACGCCCAACAGAGAAACAATTGTTTCTCCTTTAAAATTTTTAAATGCAAAGACTATTTCAGAAATGTTTTTACCCCAAATTTGCCAGTAGCTGTTACAAGCTATTTCTATTGTATAGAACAGCTGCTTATACTCAACCCCATTTAAGTGAGACACGAATGGAAGCAAAGGCATTCCAGAAGTCAGTTCATAGTTATTTGCATAGGTTAATTTCAGGGTTTTTGGAAGAATATTTTCTGTGTTCCACTACTATGACCCTTTCTGTACTATTCCTTTTTTTCTCTGCTGCTAGGAGTGGGAAGATCAATCAAGTATGATCCTCATGATGTGGCATCACACAACTGTGCCCTTTTTCAGGATATTCTTTAGACTAATCAAGGATCTCATATAGTTCACAGTTCAGCAACCACAGTATGTGGTATACTTTTCATCTCTTCCTAGTGAACAATGCTCCATAACCTACATTTCAACAGTAGGCTAAACCTGTAAAAGTGATGTCGTGGTTTCAGGTCAGCTCAGTCGGTAACAAAGCACCACGAAGCCGCTCGCTCACCCCCCACCCCCTCACCCGGCCACGCTGGGATGAGGAGAAAATACAAAGGCAGGCTTGTGGGTCGAGACAAGGACTGGGAGGGATCACTCCCCACTTATGGTCACGGGCAAAAGACAGGCTCAACTTGGGAAAAAAACAAAATCAATTTAATTTACTACAAATCAAAACAGAAACAAAACACAAGGGTATTAGGAAGGGAAACTAAACATCAGAACAACCTCCCCCCACCCCTCCCGCCTTCCTGGCTCAGTTCCACTCCCGATGCTTTCTACCTCCTCCCCCTGGCGGCGCAGGGGAATCCCACCTTCCCAGCTCAGTTCCACTACCAATGCTTCCTACCTCCTCCCCCCGGCGGCACAGGGGATGGGGGTTGAGTCAGCTCGCCACACATCGTCTCTGCCGCTCCTTTCCTCAGGGGGAAGATTCCTCACTCGTCCCCTGCTCCACCGTGGGGTCCCTCC
>VYZV01027784.1:41673-56503 GCA_013401275.1 Pandion haliaetus | reverse complement strand
GGTTCCCCTTCTTAAATCTGTTCTCCCAGAGGCGCTCCCACCGTCACTCCCCTCCCAGAGGCGGGTCCGACATTTTGGCGCCAGGGGAACTTCTAGGAGCTTCTTAAAGGAGCTATCTCTGCAGCCCCCCTCCCCTGCCACCAAGGAAAACTGCGCCACACAAACCCATAACAAATACATTTGTTGGAGTTCATATTCTGCAGTAGTTAAGGTTTCCATACACTCACAGTGACTAACCTGCGCTACTAAATATGTCCCTATATCACCACATGCCTATGGGTAGCACCACTTTTATTATCAGTGGGTGGAAGGGGAAGGCTCATTCAACCTTTTTTTTTCCTTTTTCTTTGGCTCTTTTTGTAACTTTTCCTATTCATTCATTTTGTTTTGAAAATATTTCTAGACTTCACTGATGTCACCATTTCTGTTCAAATAGTCCACAAACACATACAGTCTTAAGAAGATGACTAAAATATTTGTACATGTACACGATACAATATGATCACATATGAGTACAGCATACATCCCATCAACTTCATGAAGATCCTGTTGAAAAAAGTGCTGAAGCCCAAGTATCCATATTGTTTTTTAACAATAAACTTCAATATGATAAACAGACAACTTGACGTGTAGAACTAAGCATACATTAACTTTCTCTGTCAGGGCAGGATCCTAATACAGTGCCCATTGTTGTAGACAACTGTCGTGACCCTCCATTGGCATGTGTTAATAGAAGACATATGCTTAACCTGCTTTGTATGTTTTGCACTTTAAAACATGTCTGCATTCAGTGCCTATTTTATATTTGAAATAATATTTCACGCATACACGCTCATACATACTGTTGTGCATTCATTCACTTGGACTGAATAAAGGATAAATAATTGTCAAAAGAGGAAAAAATCAAAAAAGCATACCTAAAAAAAACCCCAACAAATTTATGTTCACAGATATTTAATCTCTAATAAGAGCACCAGTTAATTTTGTGTGGATAAACATTGTGTCATATTGAAGGTTTATTGTTATAAAAGTATACCATGGCTGAATTTCAAACAGTAGTGCTTTAAGTGATGAATGAGTTAGTCCCATTATAGGATTAAACTAACATTGTCAGTCAAATAAACTGAATTTATATTTACCATTTTGCTATTTTGTTGTCTGCATATAGCCAGGATAGGAAAATTAAAAGGTACTTAGCCAAATAATGTTCTCTGTGTAAATAAAGTGAAGGAAATGAAATGGTTGTCAGGTTTTGGCTTTTTTCATAGTTAAGCTCTTAGAAAGAACTCACCTAATGAGTCAGCTTAGTCGTGTCTCAGATGCCAAGTTTTCATCAAAGAAGGATCTAACAAAAATGTCCTCGGCTAAATGAAGTTCTGGGTTGTAGGCTGCTTGCTGTTGCAGTCTGAACTTTGCAAATCTTGCCTTGAGCAGCAGTTTGCGATTCTTATAAATAGTTTATGAGTGTGCTCAAATGACAATCTTTCCAGGAAACAGTATGGGTGTACATGAGGGAGGGGAGGGGGGGGCATTTCAAGAAAAACCTTATACTTACAAGTAGGGTTTTGGTCATCCAGTTCCATCACATTTAGTATTTTCACTGTACTTCGGTTGTTGTCATTGTTTTTATAAAGAGGAAGTCTGTTTAACTTTCTCAGTGCCTCTGGGTAAACTTTCAAAGATGAACATCTACTCTGCATCCACAGTGTATGAAAACAGAAAAATGAACACTCAGAAAATGGAAACATATTCTTCTGTACTGTCCTTCCAAATCATGGCTATGTGTTCCTGAGGAGCTATTTAGTTTTCTTAGTTTTCACTTCTGAGGAATCAAATTATTTGATTTCTTGAAACAATAAATTTGACAACTGTTGACAGAAGGGAAAGATTTTAAGATATACATTTCTGGGTAACTGACTCTCAAGAAATGTAAAACTAGTAACACAATACTAGTCAAATACACTTAACAGGTTGTTATGGGTTTGTGTGGCGCGGTTTTCCTTGGTGGCAGGGGAGGGGGGCTGCAGAGATAGCTCCTTTAAGAAGTTGCTGGAAGAATTCGCTGCCCCAAAATGTCGGACCCGCGCGCCAAAATGTCGGACCNAGGGGAACCTGCAGGGAGCGGGGGGATCGGAAGGCGAGAGGAACCCCTCTGCCGATAGCCAGGTCAGTGAAGAAGGAGGGGCGCCGGAGGAGGCTGATGGCCCTGCAGCCCGTGGTGAGGCGGCAGGCTGTCCCCCTGCAGCCCAGGGAGGGGGGCGGGGGAGCGGAGGGCCCCCCAGGATGGCCGTGACTCCAGGGGAAAGCCCGCGCTGGAGCGGTGCGTGACTGAAGCCCGCCGAAAGGGCTCACGCTGGAGAGGTCGGTGAAGGACCGTCTGCCGGGGGAGGGACCCCCCGGTGGAGCAGGGGACGAGTGAGGAGTCCTCCCCCCGAGGGGGAAGGAGCGGCAGAGGCAGGGTGTGGGGAGCTGACCCCAGGCCCCCCCAGCCCCTGTTCCCCTGTGCCGCCGGGGGCAGGAGGGAGCGAGAGAGCCGGCGGTGGAGTTGAGCCGGGGAGGAGGGAGGGGTGGGGGGAAGGCGTTCTGAGCTTGGGTTTTCCTTCCTAATCTCCTTGGCTTGATTCGATTGGTAGTCAATTAAATGGATTTTGCTTCTTCCCCAAGCTGAGCCTGTCTTTTGCCCGTGACCATAAGTGGGGAGTGATCCCTCCCAGTCCTTGTCTCGACCCACAAGCCTGCCTTTGGATTTTCTCCTCATCCCAACGTGGCCAGGGGCGGGGGTGGGGGGTGAGCGAGCGGCTGCGTGGGGCTTTGTTACCGGCTGGGCTGAACCCGAAACCACGACACAGGTTTATTCAGAAAGGTTGCAGATGCTCTCCCTTTCAAAAGGCAGAATAATCTGTACGTAACTCAAAATCAGTTTTGACAGAGAACCTGCCTTTCCACACAGCTGGTCTTGAAGAGGCTGAGGAGTTAACCAGCTCTTTACAGGTCAGAGCTTGGGCTGATGGATGGTGTACTGGGAATACAGTGCTCACCTACTACAGTAGTATATTGCTACCACTTTGCTATATGAAGACAGACAAAGCACACCACACTTCCAGTCCCAAAACATTCACCGGCAGCCTCCTAGGTCTCGTAAAAACTAAGAGAAAGGAAGCCTCAAGAAGAGAATAGATAAAGGGACAAAAATTCATATTTTCCTCTTCTTCCTAGCACAGCACATGACAAACTGAAAGTCAGGTTCACTCTCTAATATATATGAGCAATGCTATACAATATAACCATGGCCAAGAACAGGAAATTGAACTATCATATCATGCGTTTAATCTTTGAATTCTATAAATTATTTGAATACTTCATTCTCTGTAAGACCCTGTCCCTGACTGTTATCCCAACAATAGGTGAATTTGAAAACCAATTTCCTCAATACCACATCCAAGCAGTTCCTGAACCTGTAAGTACTTTTTTGCAGTTAACTGGAGTATGATTAAATCTTTATGCTCTGTTAAATGGTGAACAATTCTCTTCATATTTTTAAGGGATCTTTTACATCAACAAAGATATCAAAGACACTAAACTGCATGACTGGAAAGCAATGTACAAAACAATACACCTTTGTGGTGCATTAAACTATTGGCAGTTGAAAAATACATTACATCACTTGTTTGAATTACATTAAATAAACTATTAGACACTATGTTTATATTTCATGTGTGAAAATATTACCAAATTTTGTACATAAATTCATGTTTTTTGTATACAATTTTTGCATGCAAAAACAGTTGCTCATGTAAAATGATAATTCTGTAGATAAACAGTTTTGTGTCCATTTTGGTTGATGGTATAATTTCAGTTTTCCCTTTTCTCAGTCAACCTTATTTGGATATACAAAGTAGTAAGAGCAGAAATACTTATTATCGATATGTTCTCTTCAAATTAAGAGTACATCATGCAGAAGTGTTATTATCATCCTTTGCCCACTTCATTTCATAATATTAATTTAATTCTTTCAGAAAGCTTACAAAAGATGAAATTAATTATTTAGGATAGTGGTACCTTTTAATTATTGTTATTTATTTATATTTTATAACGAATTCTCTGCAACAAGTGACAGTTGGGGAAAGTAACTGTTTCTCCACCCTTTATGAAGAGCTACTCCTACAGTACACATAAAAATACTTTTTCAGCAATGTTCTTATACTTACTTTTTCAGCCACCAATCTTAAATGGCACATATCATAGAAGTTTCTGTTAACATTACAAATGTGCTTATATTTCTAAGATGCATAAAGGCCAAATTCTACACTCATATTGCATAGCCATGCACATCCCTGTGTGGACTAGTTTCTTCAAATATCCCAGTTTTGGAATTTCATAAAAAACATGGGCCTGTTAACAAATATGCCTTGCTAGTGAGGTTAAGAAGTGAAAAGAGCAAGAAGTATCTGCAACAGAAGTAATTAATTTGACGCATAAGGCTGGTAGTCTCATACAAATTGTTTGGACTCATGTATAAGTGACTGGATGTTTAACTGGATTTCTCCTGATGCTGCTATTCTGCTATCACAGAAAACTCACACTTTCTCTTTTCCAAATATTTTCTCTCATGTTCATATTATCCAATTGGATGAATTAGGATATTTCAGAGACCATCTCAGGTTTCGGTTCTGTTCAGCACCACTGGCTGAGATCGCAGTGCTGAGCTGGCAATATCCAGGGGAAAAGGCAGACTCCAAATATGAACCAACTAAAAAATTCCTTTCCTCAAAGCAAACCATGCTCTACAAACCAGATATACACTACTAAAAATCAAAATTTACCTGAAGTTGAATTTGCTTTAAAATGGCAGAGTATATGGGACTGGAAATTGCTTATGTCAGGCTATTTGTAACAAACCAAACAATGCAAAAGGTGGTGGGTTTTTTTTTTTTTTTTACTCTGAGGTACACTTGTAATCCAGCTAAGATAAATGATTGTGTTTAGTTCAATGGATTCCTTGGCTCTGGCTCGCCAGCACTCCCAAGATTATTTATTGTAGCAGTTTAAAATATTATCCATTTTATAGTCTTCTAAATCATTTTCTTATCAGAAGATGATCTCTGAATTGGAAAAAAAAATATTGCAGTTGTGTAGTTCATGAAAAAGTCATTAGAAGATGCAGAGGATGGTGAAACTAGGAGTAAGAATGCCACACTACATAACTATCACCAAACTAACAAGTATATAAGCCCAGCATGACAGATATTTACTGAGGATGAAAACTGACAGTTCCCTGTGAATTCAGAGGGGATCAAGGGTGCTCAGCACTGCTTAAAATTAGATCACACTTATTTTACTTATCCTGCAAAGCTTCAAATCCTTTCAAAAAGTGTCATTTCCATCGCTGAAGAAGATTCCCAGTAAACTGTTTTCCTCAACAAAAGTAGTTTACATAGTAAGGAATGCATGGGATAGATGTTTCCACTGAACTCTTCATTACGTAAAGATGATTATTAAGAAATGTCAATAAAATGAAAATTCTTTATTGTATTTCAGTTTTGATAACTTGGGGATAATGACCAATAGAAGTTTAACATTATGGTAAAAAATTGATAAGAAATGGGAACTGTCCTAAAAGTGAAAATATACTGCAATTCTTAAACCTTGTTGAAGAAAACATTCAGAGATTTTTATTTTTCTAGTGTTCCTACAATCTGCTGACAGTTTTAGTAGGCCCTACCTTATCAGACTCAAAGAAAAGGAAAATCTCTTGATTAGTTTTTGGGTGAAATCCTTAAGTGGCATCAGACACAGCTAATCATACGCACCCACTCTTTGAACCACTATAATATGTTTTGGAATTACACAGAAAAAGGCAACTTTATAGAGTAAACTTTGACTTCACACAGAATTACCTGTACTGCATTCTTTTGGGAGAAGAAAAAAACACAACAAAACCAGCAGGTTGTTAGGTAACACAGTAACAGAACTGCACCTCTAATACTGAAATTTCATTTTAAAAGGGTATTGCAGACAGATTATGGCAATTCTGGAAACACAGTAAATATTTTTTTTTATTTTTAGTGTGAATGCTATTCATTTCACATATCAGGAGTAAATATAACTATGCTAATACTAATTTTTAATGCCATGTCTTCACAGGAGCCTTTGCATCATGAAATCAGGTCAAATATCTCAGATTCTCATACCTAATATTTAAAGCCTGTTTCTTCTCAGTTGTTAAAACTACCTGATTTATATCTGATAAAACAGTAAAACAGGGTGAAATACTGGTTTCTTTGCTTTGTAAGACTGCTGTACAGCTTTGCTTTTAGAAATATTGAATCAGGAAACAGACATGGCAGTAAAAAAATCAGTATTTGAAACATAACTCAGAAGCACAAACAAGAAGAAACATTGAATTCAAAGTCAATCCACAGCAATTTCAAATTTGAAATTTCTAAGCAGATCAAAACAGGAGATTCAGAACAAAATCTGCCACAAACCCATTTATTGTCTCTAAATACAGAATTTCCCTCATCCTTCCAGTATGTCGGCAGTCACCCATCCTCCTTTGTACATTAAAATCAGGCAAGTTGAAAAAACATAGAGAAGCACCTCTATGCTGAATCGGTTAGAATATAGTGTTTATGTATTTCTTGCTTACGTAAAAGTATTTAATACACTCCATAATTTTGTTGAAGTGCTCTTCAAAAGCAAATTTGCATCTCTGCAAAGGTGTGACAATTTTTACTAGTGATTATTCCATTACATTCACATATGAATTTCCTTAGCTTTAATGAATTTTTATCTATTAAAAGACTCTAATAAGCTCAGTATCTTGGGCTTGAATATTGATGTTTGTTACTCTCAGTACCTCATTTTTACTTTTGATACAAAAATAGATCTGAGTCCTAACAACTAGTCCAGAGATTCTGCAGACAGGCTGATAGTTAAACTGGCGAGTTACCTGCAATTTGAAGACACTGAAGGACAATTACACTTTTAAGTACATCTGTTGAACTCATTAGCCTTCTAAACAATTTTCCAAATGTCCTAATGGGGTTAGAATAAGAGATTTGTCTGGCTAGAGTAAAAGATTTGGACTTCAAAATGTATTTTATCAGAAAATACACAGAAAAAGAGAAGAATTGAAAATTTCCTTAAATACAACAAAGCAAATGTTTCCACTTATGTATGAAAGGATTTTGAGGAGGAAGGTCTTGACATCCATTTTCAGGCCATACCTATATGCTGCCAACGGTGTATAAAAAGAAGGCAGATAACAGCATCACTATCAATTCCCTAATGAAAAATTTCAGCTTCTGACCCTGAAGTTTCTGCAAAGCTCAAAAAAAAAAAAAAAAAAAAGCACTCAAAAGCTCTTCACTGGGCAACTGCTTAGGATTTTAGATGCTGCTGAAAGGTTTTGTGAATATTCTGGTGCGAGGCATTTATGATAAGACTGGAAGCAGAGAGGGAAATGCAGGAGCATAGTTCTGAATTTCTGTTGAGCCAGGCTCCTGCTGGGCTATGCTACGTGGGGGGAAAGGAGCAGCTGGCTTTGCTTCTCCAGGAAATAATTCCCTGCTTCTGCTGCATTTCCACCATGCCTTAGGAGGGCTCAGTAGGTGTTGTGAAGACCTTTGAGCCTCTGCAGGTGCCAGGATCAAGTCTCCTGGGCTTTCGCAGCCCCACTGCCGTCCTGAAAGCGCACAAAAGGAGCTGTTGCCCACAAAACACTGCAGAGTTTCTAATCTTGAAATAGAAAAGCAGAGGTGTGATATGCCAACCGGTTCTGCTCTGCTTGATGCAAGGAATTTTAATAAATATCAGTTACGTCATCAGCACAGCCCTCAGAAAGGAGTAAGTGAATGTCAGTAGCAGATGTACAGGAGTATGTTCACACATCCTCCTCCGTGTGCCTTTGTGTATCTTGTCCTCATCACTGTCCTTTTCCAAAAGTAACCATTTCCTCTATTTATGTAGTTTCAGCTGCTTGTGCACTAGCCATTCCGATCTCTTTCAATCCAAATGCCTAGTCTAAGCATTAGAAAAACAGCAAAGTGCAGAAGAACATAAGAAGTGATAAGTAACGTGGCCAAAACCCCTCTTGAACTATTCTCATTACAGCCGAAAGAGGATATTGAGCACACACAACACACGCTAAGTGTTCAACATGCTCATTTCAGACCAGACCAGCATGAGTTCTGGGGTTTTTTTTGTTGTTTGGGGTTTTTTTAACCTGAAGCATGTAATTTTGAAGTCAGTTTCTTTTAGAGACATGGCCGCAGCAGTACTAAGGACCATGAGGGGAAAGTATTTGTTTTGCTTTGTTTTGTTTCAAATCACAGATTATGCTGTTTCTCAAGCAATTTGCACTCTCTCACTGATTGTCCAGCAGTTATATCGCTGTGGCAAGCACTCATATCATAAAAGCAGTAACCAGAGCTGAAATCTTCTAGATAACCAGTTCCATAGCTTTTTCACCTCAAAGCAGTAGGCACCTATTATTAAAAAAAAAAACAAACCAAAAAAACCCAAGAAAACCCAACAAAATCTCAGCTTGACTTTCAGTTCTTAAGGTTTGATATATAAAAATGGATAGCTATGGGCACAAGGGAGGAGAAATCCTGTAAAATGTGCAATTTTGACCTGCAGTCATTTAGAGACAATAAATGTGAACCCCTACTGTGACGTTTTGTATGGAGCTATGTCTTTAGGGTAGAACAAAGCTTTAAGAACCACCTCTGAGTGATATAACTGATCATCATATCATGCTAGATTGAGCTGAATGTAAGTGTCATGCTGGCAGTACTCTGATTGCATCGCTTCTGCTCTTACCTAGCTAACAGATGTCATTTTATGTCAGCAGGAGATTTTTTCCACATCCTCTGGCCTGTTTACTAGTTCCAATTTGCATGTTGCCACTGGGTAAGACATTCACAAGCATTTGATGAGCTTTCATTGATAGGCTGCTGCAGGTCTGATTTCTTAGTCATTAGAGCTTAATACTGATTCAGCTGGAATCTGGTCAGATGTGTAATAGCACGGAGATATACAAAAACAATTATTCAGAATAAATGCATTAAAACCAGAGAAGACACTGGAAGTCTGAATAGCTCTAAGTTCTTGTTTCCATACCAAGTTACATCTTACTAACTAGAAAATTAACAATTAATGCTCTGACTGTGTACTGGGAATCTAAATGTCAGCATGTATTCAGGAGCCAATGTTATTAAAATTTCTTTTATAGATACACAAACCATTGCTAAGACGGTACCTCATTTCTCAGGATACAAATGTATTTGATGTGTGCATCTTTCCTGATGGGCTACTGGCTACAGTAATGCTGTTTGTGGAGACATTAGACATCCTTCTGGTTCTGCACCAGATCATTCAATGTATGGCTGCTCAGCTATTGACAAAACCTAAACTAAATAGCCCCCAAACTACTATAATGTCTCTTCCCTGACTGTCAGTTCATCATAGGATTGATCTTAGCTGCAAGCAGTTCTCCTCAGTTGCATTCTGCTGAGCTGTCTGCATGAGGTGCGAGTTATGCCATTTAGCTATAAGTTGTCTGCGGACTGTAGGGTCCTCATTGTAGTGACCGGAAAAATCTGAGGCTACACCATCCACCATCACAGTGAGACATGCGCAACTTCAGCAGAAAATTGTTTATTCATTGCTAGGGTCATTTTAGTTTTCATGGCATGTGCCACGGATTGACTTGCTTTAATTGTTGATTGTGGATGTCGGCCAGATTTATCCTCATTCCGTGGCAATTCGTCCCAGATTTTTTGCTGGTTTTGGAGGTGGTGGTGGTTGTTGTTGGTTTTGTTTTAATTAGCCATTGCAATTCATTCAGCTGCCAGAATTTTAAAACACAGAAATAAATAAATAATTTCTTTCACTATTTCCTCCCAAGCACTTGTCTTCTATTGCCACTTTCTCAGTTTCTTTCACTTTCTTCCTAGTAGTTGGGTCTTCAGGGACCCTCTGAACCTTGCAGTCTGGCATGGCAGCCCTTTCTTCTGCTTGGCACATATGCAGCTTTTGCTCTAAGGGATGTATTCAACAGCTCCTTTTTCTTTCTCTCCTTTCTACAGAGTTTGATCCTTTCTAATTTTCTTGGATACTTTTACATTGAATACAGCTATAAATAATTAATTAAACGCTAATTATAAATCATTCATGCTTTGAATTTATTTACATAGCTATTAAGAGGCCTAGAAAGGACATGGTTGTTGCAATGTCTCATCCCTCCATCTCCTATCATGGAGTTCTTCCCAACTTCAAAGCATGTCTGTAATATTATAAATCACACAAGAGTTATGTGAGACAGTGAAGTTGACAAAACATAGATTAGAGAAAGCTGTTTCAGAGCTTTTTTAATTTTTTTTTTTTTTTTCCTGCAGGCCCTGACTCAATTTCTGGGGATTTACATAAGCATAGGAAGATTGTGCAGTGAGATGTTGCTAGCTTGCAGCTGCAGTGTGATCATAATGATGAGGAAGGACAATTAGTTCTGGAGGACTATGTGATGCCTCAAATGGCCAGTTAAAGGACTAACTTTTTGACCTGGTTCCAGTCAGAGTTACAACCTGCAATTTTGGGTGTATTCCTGCCATCTGATGGGAATGTCTGCTGATTACCCTGTGAGCTGGTAGAAGCATAGGCAAGCCTATTTGTATTTTGTCATATAATTTTTAAATGAACGTATTTATTAGACTGAGTTACTGCAGTGCATTCTGATTACGTTTCAGTTTGTAGCCACTCAAGAAAAGTGTCCAATATGATTTTTTCTGACAGTCATTCCTACAAGCAGAACACATTCATTCTCCATAGCCAACACAGCCTTCCAATTTTCTTTGACTGCAGAAACAATTGCCTATATACCTTGAATGTCTTGAGAGATGTTTTATATTTACTTCCAAGATTTTTGTTACGTTATGTGCTAAAGCTCATCTGCATATTCCCAAAGGAGCTCACAGAAACAATGGCAGGAGGAGAAGCCCAAATAATAGCCTGACTACTCCCAAACCCATCACAAGGTCCGTCAGTCCACCAAAGGTCCGTCAGCAGAATGATCACAATGGGAGAGGGAACCAAATTAAGGATTCTCGAGAAATGAACATCCTGTCCAGGCCCCTGCCAGGGCTCTCCCGGCAGAACCATCAGCCCCAGTGTCCAGATGTGAAACCTATCACCATGCGTGTCTGTCTGTGATCTGTGTCGCCCACCATGTATATATGCACATATGTTGTGTGTACTGTTGGATCCAGCTTGATATATTTCCCTCTAACAATTTTGATAAATGCTTTTAAGAAAGCTAGTAAATAAATATCTGTTGTGCAAAGTTCATAATATTCAGATTTGGTCTACCAGGTATGAATCATTTTAATTCCTGCCGGATTTATTTGTATTTTAACCCAATTCAAGAAGAAATATTTTTCAACAAATTCCTGACATCAGAAATATCTGTGTTTGGAAATATGAAAAAATAAATTGGTAAAGAACTTACAAATCACAATATGGTTTTCTGTGATTTATTGGTGTCTTTTTTTTTCAGTTAAAAAAAATGTTCTCTGTTTTAGTTATGTGATCATCTGATAACAGATTTCTGATATAATATCAACCATCTCTATAATGAAATTCCTATCTCAAGATAGCCTGTGACACTCAAATGCTAAGTACACAGCTGTTCAACTGGTGCAAATTGGCACCAATATGTCAATTTTGGGGAGTTAGTTAGTTGCTTTGTACCATATGAAACCTGTCTGAAAATCTTTAAGAATCACTCCAGACTCCACTACTGATTTAATAAAATGTATTATTTAATATGTTTAATAAATTTTTTTTTTAACAATTTAACCTTAATGTACACAATATTTACATATTGTTTAATAAAGCACCATGCCATGACATTGTATGAAGAGATCCTAGCCAATAGACAACAGCACAGAAGATACAAGGAGCAATTCCATATCAAAATATTTCTGATTCTAAAAATATTTCGGTGGGGTTTTTTGGAAATCTGAATCAAAATACCCCTCAGAGTAGGCTTCAGATTATTTTGTCTAAGAGTACATGTGGAAAATTCCATTGAATTGCAACTGTTTTCCAAGTGCTTCTTCAACAGGAATTTTCACCAGCGTCTTCTTCTGGCCACTCTAAAGAAAAACAGGCGTTTGGGTTTTCTTCTTGTGAAAAAGGGGAAAAGGAAGTTGATTTTTTTATTTGCAAGCAATGGATCAAATCTTTAGAAAGAGTGAATCAGAATAGTTCAACTCTTAGTGGATATCATGCTGTGTGGCCATGATGATCTTCAGTCCCCTTAAACTTATACCTTTATGCAAATGAAGGTCGATTTTAATTTGACATGAACACTATATTATATAAGTTTTTGCCCAAGATATTCATTTTTTCATCACTTGTCTATAGGTTATTGAGATAACAAGATCTCTGAAGTTTTAAATGCATGCAAATACGTATCTACCATTATCAGAATGAAATGTGTAATCATCAATCAGTCACTTTTGAGACCATACTCCCAAGATTATTAGAAGGGTTGGTCCATAACAAAATTATAAGTTATTCTAATAGAAATAAATTATTTGTGCTTTCCAACTCTAATTCATGACTTCAAATTCATTTTAAGTCAGCAAACAAACCAATCGGGAATTATGGAGCTGTAATTGATTACCATTAATAATTTTGCGTGCAAAAGCAGCTTTCCAGTATTTTCAAGTAGCTAGGCCAATTTATTTCAAATACATATAGCTTTGGCTAAATTCACTGTGAATGCATGTAGGTACCAGATAAAAATTTTCTACAAATTTCTACTGTGTAAACTAGATTTGCTTGCCTTTCAAATACAAAGTGCAAATTGCTTAAAATTAAGTCTTATATTAGAAAAACTAATACCAAAAATACTATCAGATGTACCCATGGTAATAAGTCGTGGTGAAAATATTAAAGAAAAGTTTTGGGGATCAGTTGGAGCCAATTTTGAAACTGAGATCCTGAAACACACACGCACACCCACTGAGTGTAATGTAGTCACCTAGTTTCTTGAGTGGGCTCTCATTTTTAAAGACAATAATAAACTTTCTTTTATTGTATCCATCTTAATTTTATGTAGGAAATTTTACTACTTATCAATATACAAATAAACGAAACCAATAAGAAAAAAAGTTAGGTTTTTCAGCTGAAATCTATTGTATTTCTGTATCACTGTTTTATATGGTAAATATTGAGATATTGGTGTTTGGAAGCTGTGGTGATGAGAAGTGAAGATGTATTTGTTCACTTATTGCTCTTTATACTTACTTCTACAACAGAAAACTACAGGAGAACATTTATTCTCATAAGATGCGTTAAAAAATTATTTATATTGGCTTTATGAATATGTTTAGCTTAACATTACCAAGTCTATACTGATTTTGTTTTTCTTCAGGGCAGATTATAAATAGAAATATCTATTTCTGAAATGCTAGGGCATTTGGAGCTATGCGAGTATTGTGTGCAAAGGAGACATTTAGCCTTGATTTTGTGACATGATGTCTCCTTGGTTTATAAATCATCTAATTGATAAACACCATGAACTTTGGATTATTCTAATTATTGACTACCGATAGCTGGTTATGCTCACAAGCTTCACTTACCGCTGAACAGAAAAATTGCAAGATTTCAGAACAAGTAAAACATATCTCAGAAAATAGGAAACATTAAAATCAGTAAAATGTATATTGAGTTGATTGCACAAGTATGGAGATACAGAAACTAAAAGATGAAAGATTAGAAATTTAAAAGAAAGATATTTGGGTTTGTTTGAAGCCAAGAAATATACTAGCAGAGGTAATAATTTGTTTTCCAGCATAGACTTTGAGGTGAGGAATCTGTCATATAAAGCCATTCATTTTGTAAGTAACATTAGATTAAAGATGTTAGTGTATTTTATTGGTTTGAAAATAAGGTATTGTTTTCAATGCTTACAATACCTAGAAGAGAAAAGAAAAATAGGGATGATAAATAAAAGAAAGGAAAATTCTTTTGAAAGCTTAAGAAAATTATCTTTTGTATTATCTTTTAGATTATTATGGAAAAATATTCTATTATTAACTGCCAGAAAATTACTGTAAACTGTGTATTCACTTTCTAACAGCAGTTTCAAAGTAAAATTAACAAATGATTAAATTCTATTGCTCTAACTCTTTAGCATCTCCTCTGTGCCAGCCCAAGAAAATCATTTAACAATGGTGCAAGTTCCCACGCTTAACTGGACTCTTAAGTCTCTGCTCACTCAACATTCCATTTTAATTTAAACATGTGGACATGATCTGTGAGAACTATAGCTGACAGACTTGCGACTCCGAATACCAGTACAAATCCCTGCACTTCTGTTGGGTTTGAAGCCCCACTTGTCATTTCATTCTCTGCTTTGGGAATTCTCCGATGATTTTCCATGGCCCATCTCTTGACCCGTATGGCACACTACCATTTCTCCTTGTGTTTTTGTTTACATTGTTTTAGCCAGAGTGGTTTTGTGTTAAAGGATATGTTGTGGTATGCATGAACAAACATGTCTGGAGAAACACACAGCTTCAACTAGATTTAAAAATTTGAGACTTTTGCTTTAATAAAATTGAATATTAACCAATTTTCTTTCCCTGAAAGTATTCATATATAAGTTACTGTTAATCCATTTCATAATAAAAAATAAACAAGATGCACCGTTGAGTGTTTCTTGAAGAAAATAAAATGTCTCCAGTGACACAATATCTTGACCATATCTCTGTCTTCTTACTTCCATTATCGAAACACGTAGCTTTGGACGCTCAGG
>VYZV01027784.1:5898-16240 GCA_013401275.1 Pandion haliaetus | reverse complement strand
TGAGCCGGGAAGGCAGGAGGGGTGGGGGGAGGTGTTCTGATGTTTGGTTTCCCTTCCCAATACCCTTGTGTGTTTGATTTGATTTGATTTGATTTGATTTGTAGTAAATTAAGTAGATTTTGTTTCTTCCCCAAGTTGAGCCTGTCTTTTGCCCGTGACCATAAGTGGGGAGTGATCCCTCCCAGTCCTTGTCTCGACCCACGAGCCTGCCTTTGGATTTTCTCCTCATCCCCCCGTGGGCAGGGGCGGGGGTGGGGGGTGAGCGAGTGGCTGCGTGGGGCTTTGTTACCGGCTGGGCTGAGCTGAAACCACGACAGTCACCCTATGCTAACACCACAGCTTTTACTACATACTCACTTGCCAAACTCATCACTGCTGATAACAGAATAAAGTGTTTAAGAAATTAAGGAAAGCCTTTAAGGCTAAGTTACTGTTTTAAAAGTACGAAAGCTAATCTGGTGAGAGGTAGTAGAAGAGGAATCTGCTTTGACACACTGCACTAATAGCTAACTTCCTCTTTTATATTGATATTCAAAGCTGGACAGCTAGATAACCTTCCCATGTCTTCCTCCTCTTAACTGTGCATTGACACCGTGTCTGCTTGCAGTCTGTCTTACAAGAAGAGATGGTGTGGAAAGAAAGATATGAAAGAAACTCCCCCCAGATCTAAGGAATGTTTTAGTGAAAAGAATTTTTTTTTTCCATCAAGACACCAAAAAATTTTTATCAGCTCTCGTTTCAACAAAGTGTTCTCCCCTTGTCCTTAATACACTATATTAATATAACTATAACTATCTGCAGGAACGCTTAGAAAAAGAAAAATTATATTTCAAATTTTTCTTCACAGTACGTCAAAATAGAAAACAACAACAACAAAACACCCTAGAAAGAAAACTAAGGTGACGCCACAGAAGAAGCGTGACAGAGCGAGGTGCTCCATCAGTCTATTTATGACGTCCATGCTCTTGCCTGTGCACCTGGGCACGGAGACATCGGGGTTGTGCTGAAGAGCCATCAGGTAGAGATCATGTCAGTCATGCCTTTGCCAGAGCCCAGTCGGCAAGTCGGCAGCTGCCACCATGGTCTGATGCCCCTGGTGCAAACAGCAGAGCACTCTCTTCCTTTTTCACATCTGAGGTTCGTTAAAGCTGACAACAGATTAAATAACGCTCATCAGTGCTTGAAGCCGAGCTGTAGAGTAATCAAAAGTTCACAGTTACGCTGTCATTTGATAATGAATGGGGCAAGGAGAGAGACTTCAGCCTGGTAGCCAGGACTGGTAAGAGCTTCACTCTCTGATGAAGAGGCTTGCTTTGACTTTCCCATTGAACTTCTGGGTGTTCAGGGCCTGATAAAGCATCCGCTGAAGCTGGTGAAAGTCTGGAAAATAAGATCTACACCTGCTGTCCTTGAGTCGGTGGGAGCAGAGGAGGAAAGCGAGGAGGTGCCTTGGGGCTTCCTGGTAATTTCTTCTTGCAAAATGATTAGCATCCCCTGCTTTCTAAGCAAAAACCCAATCCATTTAAACAGTCTTTTGCTTATAATGGAACTCATTGCCAGTGTGCAGACACAGATGATGTTTTATGTAATTTGTAAATTATCGATATGCATATGATATTGTGACTGCGGAAACACACCAACAAAATTGAATGATTACAGAGGCTGATACAGTACCATAAATGCATATAGAGAACCATTCTTTGAATGCATATATAACACACACCTCCATTAAAAATCTTTCTGTGGCCTGTCAATTAAATTGGGAAAGATTACAGGCTTCCTCCTTACACAGAAAAAAATATACATAATAAACCAGAAAGTGAAATCCATGCTGGCTACACTCAATTAAGTTCTCTGTGAACGTAAGCCTTAAAATTTTCAGGCAGTTTGCAGTATCTGATCTTATTTGCATATATTCGATTGTAAATTTCACAAACACTGTGACATTTTTATGATAAAGCTATGATCAAAAAATAATGAAAAATAAATTAGGCATTTAAATTAATGAAAGATTAGAATGAATTTAGTAGCATCTTTTTAAAACAGGCCTTGAACTATTGCCACAAACTGTATGTAATATTTTCTGTCTTTAAAGTGAGAGTTCATGTAGTTGAAATGTAATAGCATACAAATATTTCACATTTAGTGAAGATGTAAGTTACAGCTGCTTTCTTTCAGTAGGTTTAATTTTGTTGTTGATATAATTTATAATTTGTTGAGTATATTAACACTGTTGTTCATAGGATTCTTGTGGAAATATTGCTGCTTGACAAACCCAGGATTGCCTGCTTGGAAGGAGCTGTAATTTTACTTTCTGTGGATGAGTTTCTCTAATTTTTCCTGGTTATTTGTCATCCTCAGTATGATCACATTTGATATGCTATAAAACAGGAAGCTTGAATTCTAAAATGCAATTTAATAAAGTTTTCACATTAAGTTAATTATTTTACATACCCATTTGTTTAATATAATGAAGAAATCTATCAGGCTTGTCTGCTGGGATTTGTATGTAAGCAATTTGCAAGAAAAATCCAGATTGTTCTAGTTTTAGAGTTGTAGGACTGATGAACATATATATACTGATGTTGCTGTATACAAGTACTTATACATATAAACAGTAATGGACTCATTGAACTAAACCTTTTCACAGCAACATTACTGAGTCTAATGATCCAGCCTTCAGTTCTCACTTCAGTTTATCAAGTTAAAAAAATGTGGAAATGGGGTAGATTTATAATTCAAGCAAAACCTAGACCAATAACAAATGTTAGCACGTAAACCCACAAAATTTTTATTCAAATCAAATAATTATTTCAACTTCCCACTGCAGAGGGGAGCATTATACTGAACATGACTTCATAATTTAAAATGAGTGGTCTTCATCTTCTATCTCTCCAGGGACTCTCCACCCTATGCTAGGCAATTGCCAAACACCCTAAACACAAAACAGTAATGATGCTTTTTCTAGGAAGACTTTTAAGAAGGCTAATTAATTTCTGAAAGCAAAAGGATATTGTATAAAAAGGATCTTCAATTACATTTCACATTTTTTTTCAAATGAACTATATAAGGTTTACCATAAAGTAACATAAAGTTTTTATATTGGTCTAAGAGTAACTAATATAAAAATGGTGCCTTCAGTGAAAGTTACTTGAGCAGAGTTACAGAACTCTGAGACTCCAGTCCTCTATGCACTGTTCTTTACTTTCACCTTTACCTATTGTATGAAATTTGTGGGGGGGAGGGTGTGTCTTAGTATTCTGAGTAAGATGGAACAAGAGGTCTTGTTTCTTAGACTAGAATTTCAGAGCTCTCAGCTCTAACAGAACATTTTTCTTTCTACTGAAGATGCAGCGGGGAATCACCTTACTTTCTTGACGTCTTTCTATTTGTGGTATGCTCTTCAGGTCAAAATACTAAGGGCATGAAACTGCTATTAGCTCTAGATATTAGAAGAAAGCAAGCAATAGGCTGCAGTCTTCATTAATCACATCTAATGCAACAGTTAAGAAAAGAGGGTTAGCAAAAGGCTATATCCTATTTATCAACTCAGGATTTCAACTTTCAGAGATATGATGTCAAGAAAATGGCTGCTGTCAGTGAACACAGATTTGCTAGCTATTGAAAGGGCAAAAGGACAAGGGACAGTAATTTTCCTACAGTGCATAGGAGAATCATTTTCATACCATGAGGGACTCAAACGTGGAACAATCATTAGGACTAACGTGACTAAGGGTTTTGGCTGCTGTTTTGAGCTTAATGAGATCTGGTTTCTGGAGTTTTTTTGTGCTTTAACCCGAGGCTATAATTCTCAGAAAGTCTAGGAAGTTACACACCCAACCCTCAGAGGAGTTTGTTATATTTTTTTGCACATAACTCTTTCAAGGGCTTTAAAATACTGTAGCCTAGAGCCACAGGTGATAAAATTAATGTTTCTTAACTTTATTAAAAAAAAATAGCAGGAAAGGTATAAGATAGTACCTTGTTTGTTAATAAGACAAAGTCACATAGCTGTGAGCTTGCAGAAGCTATTTGCACATGTGCGTTAGCTTTATCACAAGCCTCTGCTGACTTTCTATTCCACCCACGCAAAGATCTAGGTTCCTTTCATTCTCCTGTTCTAACACTAAAATGTACTCTCTTGGGAATTGTACATCTCATTCAACCTGTCACCTGTAGTGCTGTGACTGCCATCATATTCTAGGAAGAAGTGTTTGTTTAGCAATACTTTTTCAGTGTGAAGGGAGAGAGTCTAACCTAAAATGCCACACATATCATTGCATATCTTTAAAAGTCCACTACTGCAAATGTGTCTACATGCATAATAACAATTTTTCATCTGTGACTTGGTTTTTGTACTATACTATCTTTTTGTTTAGATTTTCTGTTGCTCAAAGTACTCAGAGATCATACTCAGCCAAGAAGCTGAAGCCTAAGAGTTGAAAATCGGCATTTTTTTTTTCCACTGCACATTAGGTTATCTAATATATCTAGCAATCCTCCAGTTATGCACCTAGAATTGATGGCATTCTGTGATCATTAAAATGCCCTAAACCTTTCAAGTTAAAAACATTTTTTTTCTTAAATTCAAAATTGCAATATGTAAAACCACCTCTATAGGCTGAAAGATGATGAAAGGCTAAATTAAAGGAAGGCTTTTTGCTTTCTGCTCAGATTTTTCAGATATTTGGTTTCATGTGAGGGTTCCCCTTCATTTCATGCACAGAAAAATGAACAACTGCTCTCATTCATAGCAGAAAGAGGAATTATTTTATTTTTTAAAGTCTCTGAAGTACTTCTGTACCATCCCAGACAATTAACTATCCCTAATGATCTTCATGATGGTCCTGTAAATGTTCCATCAAATATAATTTGGGCACAGAAGAAGAATCAGGGAGTTGCTGAACTACATCTTTAATAAATGATGTCCCTGCAAAGTTACTCAAGTGTTACTGTCAACGGAGCTTCACATCTCTCATCATCCTCATAATCAGCTAGCTGTTGAAGATCATATATAACACAGGTTTGCCATTTGCAAAGCTTCAGTTGAAAGACTGATGCCCTCAGTGGCATAAATTGTGACCACAATTCTCAAGCAGTGAGACTCGTAAGAAATATGTGCTGACATCACATTTCTACATTTTACTATGGAACTGACATTTATGCCATTTATTGCCAAGTGAAAGATGAAGCAAAAATAAAGGACTAATGAAAGATGTCATTAAACTTCCAGGAGAGTTTAAGCTCTGAATTTAAATGGAACTGTATAGGAGATGTGTAGGAAATGTAGCACCAATCCACCTCAAAACCTCGGGGATGAGAGGGCAGTTGTCCTACAGAGAAGGACCCTTGAGATCCTGTGTCAAACATGATGGAGTCTGTATGCCCTACATCAGTCCGTGATTCAGAAACATGGAACAGGCTCTCTTGGCTCCCTGACTCCAGCCAAATTCCACAGATTAATAAATTATTGTTTTATTTTGTTTTGGTTTTTTCATGAATGGAGGAAAGAGGTCTGACTGAGTGAGGAGGAGACATCCAAAAGAACTGACAATGTGGATAAGTCTTTTGTCCTTCGGCAAGGAAGCTTGATTTCTGTAACCGAATTAAAATAGTAACAAGTTAAAACAGTTTCTGGACTTAGACTTGGGAATTTGGACATAGATGGCTAATGACCAGATTTTTGTCTACGGAGCACGTTCTGCTTTTCTGAAAATGGCATATCAGTGAAAAAAAAACAGTAAAATGGGGAACATAAATTCTTTCTCTCTCTCTCCCTCCCTGACTTTTCTCCTCCACCTAGCCCAGATTGACATCTGAGACTTAAATTATAAAGAAATTATATCCCTTAAACTGAAGAAGGTCATATTTATTGCATCTTTGGAACACTATTCATAATGCCTTTATCTCACATCTGAGCAGAGGTATCTCCTGTATCACAGGATATGTGTTGTCTGACTTCCTCTCCCCCAGTTACTCTCAGAAATACAGTCTCCCATACATTATGGAGAAAAAAGAGGACATGGAGGTACTTGGTTCAGCCAGGCATGGTCTTTATTTCTTTTTATTATCCAACCCATCAAAGAATTGACAGAATCTCTTACGTAGTCTCCTTGTGATAGTTGTGAGAGTGGCTGTTGATCCAGACTGTAATAATAGATTTTGCAATTTCAGACTAACTTCAGTTAATACAAACGTGACTGCTAGGAACAGAATTTTCATTGTGATAGAGCAGTAATATGATTTCTTTTGTGTGTGCATGTCTAAAAATCTTGTTTAAATACTGCTTTCTTCTCTGTTGCAAGCAGTTATACTTCCAAAGATAGTTGCCTGCTCAGTATTTTCTTCATTGTAAACTTTTGGCTTCTATTAACTGAATGAAAGCTCTGAAAGCTTCACAGTCTCTGCTACAATTGTGAAGTGCTCTTCTGGCCTGATAACAGCAATGTTAACAAAATGTATGTTTAGCACATATGACAATTTTTGCTGAAGGCTTATTTTTAAGGCTAATAATAACTTAGCAGCAATTGGAAATTTCTTGTTAAAAAAGCTTTTTAAAAAAAAAAAAAAAAAGAAAAAAAGAGAGTGGTTTAACCAAAAGTGAGAAAGCTTTATAATGTGAGCATACACATATATATATAAAAATTATAACAAGGGAGAAGCTCAGAAGACTGAGGTAAGAAACAACCATATCAGCATTGATATGTGTGATTGACTAGGTTAGAAACTATGTACAGAAGCTAAGTGTGTTCAGATTCATAGGGCCAAATGGTTTTTCCCTGAGCATGCTGAAAGAGCAAGGCCACTATGACCTATGAAATATCATGGAACTAGGGAAGGGTGCATGCTGGCTGAAGATGACATTTTTAGGAGGAGCAAGGACAAGTGTTTGGGGAACTGTGGTCTGCTTAATCTCAGTCCTTGAAAGATCCCAACCATGCTTTTTTTAATCCATTTCCAAGCACATTAGGACAATAAGATAATCAGAAACAGTCAATACAGACATGACAGTAAGAAATCATTCATGACCACACTAATTACAAAAGTTTGTGATGATGAAGAGTGGTGATGCAATATACCATGATTAAGAAAGCCTTTAATACTCTCCCATAGCATTCTCATTTGGAAGCTGAGGAGATATGGACTGAAAGAAAAAACCATTAGGTGGGATGAAAACTGGCTGGACCTCCAGGCTCAAATCAATGCCTTTACACACACAGTAGTGGGCCCCTAACAAGCAAATTAACCCAGGAGCTGCTGCTGAAGCCAGGATGGCTTAATACTCTAATCATCAAACTAGACAATGAATAAGAAATTACCCTCAACAAATTTTCAACTGATAATAAATTTGACTGAATTGGTTATGTTTTGGGAATCTGTGGTGGGTTTTTTTTTTTTTGTTTTCGGGGGGGGGGGCGGAAGGGGGGNGGAGGGGGCGGCAGGGGTGTCTCCTGTGAGAAGCTGCTGGAAGCCCCCCTGGCTCCAAGTCGGAGCCGCCTCTGGCCCAGGCCGAGCCCATCAGTGACGGTGGGAGCGCCTCTGGGAGAACAGATTGAAGAAGGGGAACCGGCAGTGAGGGTTGGAACGTGAGAGGAACCCCTGTGCAGATCCCGAGGTCAGTGAAGAAGGAGGGGGAGGAGGGGTGCCTGAGGAGGCTGATGGCCCTGCAGCCCATGGAGGAGCCCATGCTGGAGCAGTTGGATGTCCCCAAGATGGCCGTGACTGTGGGAAAGCCCATGCTGGAGCAGCCTGTGCCTGAAGGAATGCAGCCCACAGAAAGGCCCCACGCCAGAGAAGTTCATGGAAGACTGTCTCCCGTGGGAGGGACTCCATGGTGGAGCAGGGGACGAGTGAGGAGGAGGCGTCCTCCCCCTGAGGAGGAAGGAGCGGCAGAGACAATGTGTGGGGAGCTGACCCCAACCCCCATTCCATGTTCCCCTGTGCCGCCTGGGGGAGGAGGGAGAGAGAACCGGGAATGGAGCTGAGCCGGGAAGGAGGGAGGGATGGGGGGAAGGTGTTTAAAGATTTGGCTTTATTTCTTATTACCCTACTCTGATTTGATTGGTAACAAATTAAATTGATTTTGTGTTTTCCCCAAATTGAGTGGTTTTTCCCTGTGACCATAAGTGGTGAGTGATCCCTCCCTGTCCTTATCTTGACCCACAAGCATTTCTTTCTATTTTCTCCTGTCTGTCCCACTGGGGCCAGGGTAGGGAGGAGTGAGTGAGCGGCTTTGTGGTGCTTTGTTATCAGCTGGGCTTAAACCATGACAGGTTAATATGCTAAATGGTAGAACTTCAGTCAAGAGGAATTCTGAAAACTCTACTACCTGTCTTACAGAAACCTCATGAATTTCAACAAACAGAAGTGGAAAGTTTTGTGTCTGGGGTGGAATAACCTCATGGTGAGGATTAGAGGGGTAGAGGAAGGCACAGGCCAGAAACTGACTGATTGGGAGGCAGCTCTGACCAAAAGGAGTAGGAGGCTGGGTGGGCATCAGGTTGAAAATGAGTGAAAAGCATGTTCTCATGTTGAATAAAGAAAACCACATAGCCATTGTAAGCTAATTGTACACTGTGAAGGTTTTGCTGAACATTCAAAACGCATTCTACAAGAGTATGTTCTGTCTTTTTCGCTGTTATTTCTTCATAACGCCTATCATTCTTTTAGCTTTATCACTGATTTAACTCTACTGAACTTTTTCACAGTTCTAGCATTTTACATTTATCTGTATTTTATTTATTCTTTCATTATAATTCTAGTTATGCAGCACCAAAGACCTGAAACTCTCTGCAGTTGGCTTTTTCTTTTACTAAACCAAATATCTTACTTGTTCATAAAGGCTTGAGTATTGACATGACTAAGTAGAATAGCATAAGCACTATCTCATATTAATAAGGGTCTCCAGTGTTGACCTATCTACTTCAAAATTCATATCTGTTTACCTTTTTTTTTAAGCAGTTATTGTTTATCCATATGAGAATCTTCCCCTTTTATCCCATGTTAGATCAGTTTTTTCAAGATGTTTTGATAAAAGTGCAGCTGAATGAACTGTTGAAAAATCTTAGTAGATTTGGATTAGCTGGATATTCTCCTTGTTCAGATACTCACTGATTACCTCAATGAACTCCATGAGGTTTTTGAGACACATCAGTGGAAAAATATAGCATTGTTTTTTCAGAATATCATCCCTGTAACCAGTAGTTAAACAAGAGTTTACACACTATATTCTGTCATTCAACATTTTTATCCTTTCTCTCGTTTAGAACACCTGGATAAATAGGATAGGACACTGAGAAGTTGTTAATGTTCATTTTGTTTATTCTTTATGTAATTTACCCTGACACTTCAGAATCTCATAGAAAACATAGTTGCATTTGAGACAGTCTATCACCCTGTGAGGGAAAACTTCATCATGGGATCCTCTGCAAGGATCCCTAGAGTTTCTGTGTAAATGTTCATTAAGTTTGGGGGTTTGTTGGGTTTGGTTGGTTTGGTGGGGTTTTTTTTTCCTCATAGACATTATTTTCTCTAAATAGGTCTTTGTCATGAAAACAGTTCTATATTAGATGAACAAGCTTTAACAATTTTTAGTTTGAAGCGTTCACAGGGTTTTTTTGTTGACAAAAGTTTTAGTTTTGCACTAAACCAATAAACTAGATGTAGAATAGATTTACATGTAATGATTGTTAATCTCAGTTAAATCACTCAGCTTCAGTGGAGCTGATTGAGATTTACTGCCTGAATTCATGCTGTCAATGTAGACAGTGAAATAATTCAGGTCAATTTAGGATTTATAAATCCATTATAAATAAGTGTCATTTGATGAAATTCAAATCATAATCTGTATTACTCTCCCTCCAGAATGGGATGTTCCACTTTGGATTTAAATGGAGACTCTGTATAAGAATACTATTAAATTCAGATTAAGGAAAAAGATGACAAAAAATGATTTTTCATGGAGAAAACTCAGTCTTGCTACTTTCTTATTTCTGTTGGCATGGAAGACAGTTTAATGGAGAGTCATTATCATCTTATATGCAAGACAAAACTAATGGTGGTATTGCAGAAACATGAAATAATGCCTTGTATTTGGTGTCATCAAAGTGGTATTGACAACAGACTACGCAGAAGAAACCGGGAAAATATACATTAAAACCAAGCATTAATTTAAAAAAATTCTACACAAAAATCTATTGATACAACTGTTATGGGTTTGTGTGGCGTGGTTTTCCTTGGTGGCAGGGGAGGGGGGCTGCAGAGGCGGCCCCTTTAAGAAGTTGCTGGAAGAATTCGCTGCCCCAAAATGTCGGACCCGCGTGCCAAAATGTCGGACCCGCCT
>VYZV01027782.1:351-15229 GCA_013401275.1 Pandion haliaetus | reverse complement strand
TCTCCTCCTTATAGCCAGCTATAATTTTAATCCAAATGCAGCTCTTCATATTTTTGCTTTATCCTTTTAAAAAGTTCCTCCCTTGTATTTGTAACTGCACTTCCCCTCTTTCTTCCATGTACCCTCAAACGCTCTTGAGCTCTCTTTCCAGACATACGTCATGAACGAAGCAATACTGTGGATATGTCTGGCTTGGTACCACAGGTAAGAAAAAAAAAAAGATTAACTACAATTTGCCTGTATATGGTTCCCAAAATTTCACTGTTAATGACAGGTTTCATCTAATTGGATGTCCCTTATCAATCATTATGTACACTTCTCCCTGTAACTGCTTTCTAGCTTCTTATCTCTGTATAGAGACCGACTGTGCTGGGGAGACTGTTTAGGAGCCCTCTCTCTTACATGATAGCTGAAATTTCACCAAGTGAAAATCCTCTGGCTTTTCCCAGGTTCACTTTAGTCTCTACTAATCTCTTTGTGTCATTTCCCTGCCTCCCCAAGTGACCAGGATTCCTCCAGTTTTGTATCTTATAAACAGTTAGTGTGCTGCTTCCTTCCACACCAAGGCGCCCAGGCAGCTTTGTCAAAGGGCCCCAGAGATATTGAAGAATCTGGACCAATTCCATTTATTTGTAACTGTGAAAAAGTAATAAATAAAATAAAGAGAACTTTGGTACTGGGATTTGATAGTGGGATAGTGAAACACTCATAACAGGAGAATATATAGCAAACTAGTTTTGGCTGGTTTGGACAATACTAAAGTGAACCTATAAAACACTTCAGAAACTCTGAGACTCAGAGACCAAGTGTTTTGTCCTAATGACAACAGGCAAACCCAGCTTTATGAGAAGGGTTTTCCATTCAGTATTCAGCGTTTTCCTCCTCAAGCTCCTAAGTTCCACACTGACCTGAAGAAATGTTGAAACTACAAGTGCACTCTGTTAAGAAATGCACTTATTATTTAGGAACTGCCAAATTTAAGACTGTCCTGTGCAACTTTAATGCAGTCAATTCAATATACTGCAATAACACAATGACGTTTGCTTCTGACATTACTCAATTCTCTAAATAATACTCTGCCAACTAAGAAGATGGGATGAGAAGACAGCCATGTAGATGAAGGACCAGGGTACTAGGGGAGATGGGGACCAGCTGAGCAAAGAGGACACAACAACAAACCAGGATGGGGTAAAGATCCTGGGGACAACTGAACCTGGGACCTGGCAGGCCCCAACACAAGCGCAAGAAAAGATGGTTATGTAAGGGAAACAATGAAAGAGATCTCACACCTGGCAACCAAAATGTCTGGGCAAAGACGAAAGCCAGAGGAGAAGTCTGAGAATATGACAGAGAAGATTTGGATGCCTATTCTTCCCAGAGGTTTTGATCCCAACTCCTCCATAAAATCTAGAACGATATGCAGGGAACATGATCGTGGTTTCAGCTGGGCTGCCTGTCAGATTTCCTAATCTCATATGAAAAAAAACAGAGGTCTGAGTGGCATGTGATAACAAAACAGATGTGGCCCAGGAAATAAAATGAAGGTAAAATGGAAGCCAAAACTGATCAGCAGTATGGTGTTACCTTGATCAGTACTGTTGCCCACAAACCACCTGATGCCCAGCATTAACAGTGAAAAATCACATACCACAAGGGGTCTACCTGGCCCATCCACTTTAACCACTAAATAAAAGATAACAGCAGGTTTCTTAGGGCAAGATAAAACCAAGGGTACTAGGTCGTATTTGAGTTAGATGAAGATAAAGGTGCTCTTAATTGTCCTCATTTTCTTGCTGCTGTATAGCCATAAAAGAACATCCACAAAAATAATCCCACTACCAAACTCAAAATACTTAGGTTTTATTTTTCAATAACTCCAGACTTGCCTTGCCTAAGCACAACATTTGGCAGGACTGCTCTAACAGCCTCCAGCACTTAACGAGAGAAGATGAAAAAGATGCAGAATAATGTCAGCTTGAATCACTATCTGCTCATATAAATACATTTCCAACAATATATATTAAAATGGCATAAATATTTTCATTGACTGACATGCCACATTCTTGGATGAGAAACTTAGTAACTTCTCTTCTTGTGTTCTTTGGAAACAAACAAAATTTCCAATGCTATTAACTCAGGTTAATCTTAAAAAGTTGTATTTAGATCCAAATCTTACAATGCTTTCAAGTTATGTAGCACTTAACAGGTCATTTGAGAAGGGCCAGCAATAGCCATCTCATAAAAATTATACTACTGTTTCCTTCAACAGAGACTCAAAAGAAATAGGACAATCTAAATACTCGAAATGATTACTACACTGTGATGGCTTTAAAAAAAGTTCTTCAATAATGTGCTTGCTAGTAGCATTCAGAGAAACTTTGTTTTCATCTAGTTTTATTGTACAACCCTATTTAAAAGAAAAGTCACCACATTAATCTAGACTGACACATATAAATATTTCACACTGACTAATAAAAGGTTGACATATAAAGAATAAATATTGCGTGTGCTAGAACCAGCCTTGACTTTAGACACACCTGAGTTCACCTTTTAAATAGCATGTGTCAGCACTGTGTATCCTGATGAAATAAGACAGACCACACACCTGCCATTGCCTTAGCTGGGCAAGAGACATGACTGGCGCTCAGAACTTCAGACAGAAATGCAATTATGTGGCAGTAACAAAATTACACTCAAAGAATGAAGTTTAGCAGAGACATTTTGCCACTTTTGGTCCATCTCTTATAAGGAGGCCATTTTATTAATTTGAAGTGATAAAGCAAGTATAAATACATTTGAGAAAACAACTTGAATACCAAAAAGTATTTTCTTCTGGTATAATTTTATACTTTCAAATCTTTTTTTTTTTATTTTATTAATCCAGCACAGATAGCAAATTATTTTCAATACTGCAATACATAAAGGATGGCATCATGAATTAACAAGAATCTACAATTTTTAGTACTACTGCTGCACTGTATCAAGAGTTATATTACACAGCTTTACACTAGGATCATTTCTAGGGTATGACACCTAAACCTTGACAATCTGACATCCATCTTCTGAGTATATATGGCACAAGTACAACACATTCTTTTGAAATGGATTTAGCACAAAAGGCTATTTTATAGAGTTTTCTTCATAATAAAAACCTCTCCAATCATCAATTTCTNTACCAAATTCTTTAGAGAGGTTGTTTTTTTTTTTTTTTTTTTTTTTTTTCCTTTCACAAATAGTAATTCATCCTTTTCATATAGCAAGTAGAGCATTATATGTCCAGCTTGCCTGCGTGTCCTCTTTTCCATTGGGAAATTTTGTTAGGATAGAATTTGAGGACTTTTAGTGAGCACCTGACCAGAACCATGGGCAGGTTTCAGTAAGTCCATAAATCCCAGAGATACCTCCACAGAAGTACACAGTTAGTGCTCTGCATGGTAAGCATGTTAACTGCTTTCCAGAAGCATTAGCTCACTTTCTAATGCACTACATAGAGCAGATATATATTTATTTCCGAGAAATTCCAGACAAAAAGCAGAAACGCCTAATAAATACAAGACTTGGTCTACTCCTGGCTGCTCAGATGTGACACAAGTCAGATCTGTACCCGTAATTGTTCAAGAATGTTATTTTGTAATAACAAGGTTGCTTCCTGGTTAATTTAACTTAATACACTTTGAAAAAAATAGATTAAACTAAACTGTAAAAGATTCATTACAGAGTAAGAACACTCACAGCAAAACTAATCAAGAATATATAAATACAAATATTTAGAAATTGCATTTTACTATTTCCTAGATAAATTTTGTGTAGCAGAGCACTAAAATGTTTTAAGTGTGAAGGGGCTCCCATCTCAGTCTGCAACAGACTCAAACTCTGATTAAACATCTCTTAGTAATTCATTTCAAATCAATCCAACTATTTATTCTAGTCAAACTTTTCAGAGGAGAAAGATTAACTCATCTCATTTGCTCCCAGCATCACATGTAGCCTTCAATCCCATACGTCATAGTAAGTTAAGAAAACTAAATTACAAAAACAAGAAGTCAGGAAGACACGTTATCACCTGCTCCAAAGAGGTGTTCTACGGCTGTGTTAATATTTGTAAAGCACTTTGGATTCCCAGATAAAAGCAGCTATACACACAGGAAATATTACTGCTAATAAATGTTACAAACGCAGTACTTTCTCGAGGCCCTGCTCTGGCTGTAACAACACTTGATTGCTCTTGGCTCCCCTTCCATCAGGCGCAATGCTTGAGAAACTCTTTGGGACTCCTTGAACTAAAATCAGATACAACGGGACATAGAAAAAAAACAGAACATGGAGGCAGAGTGGAAATCAGCAGAAAAGATTGGGGAAGGGGTGAGATTGCTCTTAGAACTTCTGTCAAGAGAAAAACAAATGGAGAGTACTGGCATGAGAAGGAGAACATGAGGCACAAACAACTCAACTCTTGGTACGAGGAGAAACAAAGGTCCAGAGGATTCCCAGAGTGCTAAGGGAGAAAAAAAGAAGAAAACAGATTAAAGGCAGAAAGATCTCCTGGCATGGAAAAAGATGGTTCAACAGGTTTGAAAAATGAGCAAACTGTCAGGTGTGGACAGAAATACGCATAGAGCTGCCTATATAATGAGCTTGGCCTACTGCAAAACCACCACAGCCCTAAGTATATACACACACAACAGACAACTCATCCCTAGAGTAATGCCTCAGTGTTTGGGGTTTTTTTTAAACCTGTCAAAAATTACATTACATATTGTGGTGGGTTGACCCTGGCTGGATGCCAGGTGCCCACCAAAGCCGCTCTGTCACTCCCCCCCTCAGATGGACAGGGGAGAGATATTATAATGAAAGGCTCATGGGTTGAGATAAGGACAGGGAGAGATCACTTAACTAATTACTGTCACAGGCAAAACAGACTCGACATGGGTAAAATTAACTTAATTTATTGCCAATCAACCAGACTACGGTAATGAGAAATAAAACCAAATCTCAAAACACCATCCCTCCACCCCTCCCTTCTTCCCGGGCACAGCTTCGCTCCCAGATGCTCTACATACCCCACCTCCAGCAGCGCAGGGGGATGGGGAATGGGGGTTGCGGTCAGTTCATCACACGTTGTTTCTGCCGCTTCATCCTCCTCAGGGGCAGGACTNACGAACTTGTCCAACGTGGGTCCTTCCCACAGGCTGCAGTTCTTCACGAACTGCTCCAGTGTGGGTCCCTTCCATGGTGTGCAGTCCTTCAGGCACAGACTGCTCCAGCGTGGGTCCCCCACAGGGTCACAAGTCCTGCCAGAAAACCTGCTCTGGTGTGGGCTCCTCTCTCCATGGGTCCGCAGGTCCTGCCAGGAGCCTGCTCCAGCACAGGCTTCCCATGGGGTCACAGCCTCCTTTGGGCACCCACCTGCTCCAGCGTGGGGTCCTCCCCGGGCTGCAGGTGGATATCTGCTCCACTGTGGACCTCCCTGGACTGCAGGGGGACAGCCTGCCTCACCATGGCCTTCACCACGGTCTTCACCACAGGCTGCAGGAGAATCTCTATCCCTCCTACTTCTTCACCGACCTTGGTGTCAGCAGGGTTGTTTCTCTCACATGTTCTCACTCCTCTCTCCGGCTGCTGTTACTGTCTCCCTGCAACTTTTTTTGCCGTTCTTAAATATGTTATCACAGAGGCACTACCACTATCACTGACAGGCTCGGCCTTGGCTGGCAGCGGGTCCATCTTAGAGCCAGCTGGTATTGGCTCTGTCAGACATAGTGGAAGCTTCTAGCAGCTTCTCATCAGAAGCCACACCTGTAACACCCCCCCCGCTACCAAAACCTTGCCACACAAACCCAGTACACATATCCTTTTGCAGTATTTTCTTTTGCAACATGAACAGAAAAAAACTAGTTAGCAACCTGTTCCAGTAGTGAGAGAGAGCAGAAAAGAGACACTAGCAAGAGATCGTCTGGCAGTTTTGAGTTCTAAATAGCAAATTATCATTGTTACAGCAGGAAAAGTCTCCCCACACTCTCCTGGCTTCTTCCTATATGAGAAAAACCAACAATGGCCAGACAGATGACATGCGCTTCAATGTCCAGAAGACTTCCAGTCATCTTTCTTTAATTCTGAAGAGTCCATTAGTACTTCTTTGTATTTGTTTTTTAACTTTTGGGTACAATTCATGCAACATTAGAAAATCATGCCTTAAGAGCCAACATTAGGATCTCAAAGTGCTAGAAGCAAAGCACATAAATAGTGGGAGAAAAAGGGGGCAAAATTCTAATACAAAGATTTGGAATCCCAACTGATAGCCCTGATTCTACAAGCACACCCATGGGTTCAGACTCTTTCCTTCTTTCACAGGGAAACAACAGCAGGATCAAAGTCAGAGACTACTAAAGACAGAAGCTCTTTCTTTGTATTCAGATTCAAAACAGAACAGCCAACATCACAGAAGATGAAAAGAAAACATCCCAAATAAACAAGGCAGGGCTGGGTTACTCCCTCAAACTCCTGTGGGTTTAGGCATGTTACTTGCCAAAGAAGGTTTTGAAAACACAAACAGATGTGTTTCTCTTAATTCCCAAATAGTGGTCAAGACAAACTAAGTCTTAAAACTCCAAGCATCCACACCATCAGTAAGAGTTAGGATGGAATCCTGTCAACCTCAGCCTGCTAAGGTACGTATACAAGGGAGAACACTGTGCCACACAACTATAAGACTACCTCGTTTGAATGACTAAACCACAATTCTTGTAACAATTCCATTCTGCTCTGATTTTATCTCATGATCTTCAGCTTGACAGACTGCATCTTATTTGGATTACAAACTTTCTTAGCAAGTCACTACCGCTCAGAATGAATCTTGACAAAACAGGCATACAGGAGTCTGTGCTCACACACTGCTAAGCTGCCTTTTCTGCAGCAAAGATTACACGCAACAACTGCTCCTCAGTAGGGTCTGTTCCACTGCAGCTAGGCATCCTAACAGAACTTGCAGGAGAGCTCCCCACGCTTCAACACAAACCAGGCAGCATAAGCCACTATATTACAAACAGAAGACCCATTGAATTGGTAGGGTATATAGCCACTGTCTTCCTCAGTCCAGCCAAAACCAGCACTCAAAAACACATGAAAAGGACAGTATGAAGCCAATGATCTATTAAAAGAGACTGTTGCATTATGTATTTCTGCTATTAAAGAAACCAAACAGAAAAACATGGCACCATTAAGGGAAAGGTATTTTTAAACTTGACAGTGCCACATGGTTTTATGTCAGACTTGCAGTCCAAGTTGTGTTTATACTACTCATTTGTTTTTGCTAAATATCATGTATTGGAAAAGTATGTTTAAGATTAAAAGGCTTCTCCCACTGTAGAATGTAATTTGTAAGATGCATTCATAAATTTAGAATGCTTTTTTAAGCTCTAATCTGGAAGTAAAAGCTATCTTTGTGTACATTAACCATCTAATACTATCTGCTCAAAGGTGACTTGTCGAAGACCAGGAAATAAAGCTAAAGGTAAAAAACTGCTCCCTTCAGGATGCATCCTGTTGTTAAAATGTCATTGTTTGTATAATAAAGTACTTCATGTCTTTAACCTTAGGTGTAAATATTGTAAATTATATTTCTTTTTCTGATAATTAAACTTAGTGTGCAAAAGAGTGACAACTAGTTATAAAATCTCATTTACACTTACCATCCATATCGCTTTTAGAATGAATGATAATGCTTTTAACTATCTTCAGCTGAGAAATACCATTTATAATAGAAAACAGTTTTACGCCTGGACACTCTAATGAATCACTGAAATCACTATTTGTTAGACTACTCACAGAAATAACCCCACTGAAGTCCAGGAGATCTGCTCTAGCAATACATAGCAATGTGAGTATGGGCTGCATAATCAAGGCCTCTGTGATCCTTCCTAATATTACCTAGAGGCTAAAGCACAGCATTTCCCCATCAGGATCTCCATAGTTACTTCTTCGGGCATTAAACAAGCTAGGTCCAGATCATTTGCAGGAGCTGTCTATGGTAAACTTGTTCATGACCTGTAACCAGTCAGCTTACAATCAGCTACAGATTTGTCATTATGTAACTCTAATTTATTCTCTGGCACATCCTTAACTTTTTGCCTTTGTCCATCTGCCACCACTTTGGTAGGACTCTGACTCTTTACCCTTAGACATATGCCTAGCTGGTGAAATTACCATCTAGAAGAGCAGGTACTGAACATTTATTTTCTGACTACTATTCCATAATGTTTGTATTTCAAATTAGTTTTGCCACATACATGTCATACAGCATACAGTATGCTCGTTATATGATCTGCAATACTCTTTACATGAAACTCAGATAATTATGAAAGGTTTGCTGTAATTGGAATGGGAAACCAAGAATCACTGCCTTAAGACAAGCACATGAAATGCACTGCCATACAATGACTTTTCTCAGAACTCTATTAGAAAGTACCATGACATAATTTCATTTTGTAATGTCCCATTTTTAAGCATCATCTCATACAAGTCTTAAAATGTGCTAATTGGAAATCCCTACTACGTACAGAACACTGCTTTCAAAATGACAACTGTTCCTCTTTTATCTAAGTATTCAATAGCAGGAGAAAAATCATTTCCAAAATTCAAAGCATTTTGATCTGGTTCTGTCAAAACGCTATGTGTTCTCAGTTGGTAATCTCTCTTCAGTCAAAATACAACTATTTTTGTTCAGGGCGGTGGCTTTCTGAATAAGATTATCTCCAAAAGTTGAGAAAATAGAAATACTGGGGGGGTGGGGGAAACTGACTATTGGTACTTAGCATACTACCTGCCAGGAACCTTAGGGTGAACCTGTGCAAACAGTTCAATTTAAATGTAGAACATTTTAAAAAATGTCTAGTCCCAAAGAGACAGAGTATGGTTTATTTCATTAAATACATATCCATTAAGCACTAGGATTTTTTAGGTGAAGAAAGGGGTATCAGTAATTAGTAATTAGCTTTTAATTGGTTGGCAATGAAAAGCTGCTGTTCTCTTTTCAAAAAAATACTCGTACCTCCCAGACTTTTTGCACAATAGATAGCTATGTCATAATAAGTATTTTGGATACATCTCCCTACCACAAGTCCCAGAATGATCAAGGTTGTAAGGGACCTCTGGAGATCACCTAGTACAAATCCCACACCAAGTGGGGCCAAAACCAATGTTAAATCAGGTTTCTGACACTTCCCACCAGTGTCTACAATATTACTTTAAAAGTTAATTTGTGGAATTATTCAGGCATTATTAGGTGTTCTGTTGGTGGCTTCTACTTCTATTTCTGCTTGGTACAATATCAGTGCGTAACAGTAAAGGCAAGCAGGCTGGCAGCTCCTCCTCATTTCCAACTGTTATTACAGACATCTAGACTCTTTTTTGCAGTGAAAACACCAGACATCTGTAGAAGCAGTAGGCAGCAAAGTGATAGAGCCAGGATTGTGCAAGTTGCCAGATGCATATGGACAACAAGTTGTCTGCAGCCTGAAGTGTGAGAATCAGCAGTATAAGAATCATGCTCACTTTAATCAAGGAAAATATTAGAAGAAAGACTTAAAGCTAAAGTAGCTAACAGTTTTGCTCATAACAAAACAGCAGATTGCTGACACGACGGGGTCTCTCTTAAGTATGCCGAATTGTCTCAAATGGAGCAGAAGACTGGCTAGTGGGTTGCTATGTTCAAGACTCCATGTAAAAGGTGGTACTCTGTACACCTAAATGTGCCAGGATGTTTGCCCTGATGACAAGCCAAACCCACCACTGAGTTAGTGCTGCTACACTAGGCCAGGCATTATACAAAGAAAGTTTGTAAAACCCTGGCCAACCCCCTGGTCTTCCCCACTCTCAGTAGCATACAGCCCTTAACAAAGTTGCAGTAAAATCACATATGGCAGTCGATATCCCAGCTGTAATGATAATAGTTAACAAGTATGGATCCATACAACAATATGAAAACTGTGACTGACTTTACTGACCTTAGGTACTGCTGAGGAAATCAAACATTGGCAGTTATTTCAGCGTGCAGCCAATTGGCACCACCACCACCATCAAATTTCTTTCTCTCACTTTTGCCAAAGCAGTAACTCTCAGCAATACAAAGATTAAAGTTTGGGTTTGTGTGTGCTTAAACCCTTCATTCCCTACCCGTCACCATTGTCGTGGTTTAACCCCAGCCAGCAGCTAAGCACCACGCAGCCACTCACCCACTCCCCCCCAACACCCAGTGGGATGGGGGAGAAAATCGGGAAAAAAAATAAAAAACGTGGGTTGAGATAAGAACGGTTTAATAGAACAGAAAAGAAGAAACTAATAATGATAATGATAACACTAATGAAATGACAACAGTAATAAGAAAAGGGTAGGAATATACAAGTGATGCACAACGCAATTGCTCACCACCTGCTGACCGACGCACCTGGAAGTCCCCGACCGCTGATGCCCCCACCCCAGTTTCTAACACGTCACATGGTATGGAATACTCTGTTGGCCACTTTGGGTCAGCTGCCCTGACTGTGTTCCCTCCCAGCTTCTTGTGCCCCTGCAGCTTTCTTTCTGGCTGGGCATCAAAGGCCAAAAAACCTTGACTTTAGACTGAACATGACTTAGCAACAACTGAAAACATCAGTGCGTTATCAACATTTTTCTCATACCTAGCTCAAAAACATAGCACTGTACCAGCTACTAGGAAGGCAATTAACTCTATCCCAGCTGAAACCAGGACACAACAATTCATTGGTTTTGGTGAAATAATGATCTAAAAGTGGATCAGTAAAACAATCCAGGTTGATAGAGGATTTTTAGAGTACAGATCATAAAAAACATAACTGCAATAAGGACAGGAGATGGGATCAGACACTTTAATCTGGCTTCATCACTGGTAAATGACACCTTTGGTATACAAGCATTAAGTTAAACACAAAATGAATGTCAGAAGTGAAACTACTACTCCTTGGTTTTAATGAGTTAGACTGAGCCAATCTACTCTAGCAAAACCACAAAAGGTCTTCCCCACAAACAAATGTTATCACTGCAAAATGTTGCTATTTATGCTGAACAGCAGACCTGCTGGAAAGCAGCTCTGCAGAGAAGGACCTGGGGGTCCTGGTGGACACCAGGTTGAACACGAGCCAGCAATGTGCCCTTGCAGCAGAGGCCCATGGAATCCTGGGCTGCATGAGGAGTGTTGCCAGCAGGTCGAGTGAGGTGATCCTTCCCCTCTGCTCAGCGGTGGTGAGGCCACATCTGGAGTGCTGGGTCCACTTCTGAGAGAGACAGGACACGCTGGAGCAAGTCCAGTGAAGCACCACAAAGATGATTAAGGAACAGATGCTTCATTCATATAAGAAGAGACAGAGCTGGTACTGTTCAACCTGGAGAAGGGAAGGCTCAGGAGGGGATCTTATCAATGTGTATAAATACACACACACACACACGCACACACACAGGGTGGGGCGAGGGGGAACCCAAACAAAACCCAACAAAAAACCACCACACAAACAAACCAATGTCAGGAAATTTAAGTCATTTTTGTGCTTGAAAGCTAGTTGGAAACCCACAAGTCTTTGCTCTTCATTTTCCTGATGGCTACCTGCTCACAAAGACAGTGAGAGGTACCTAACAGACATAAGGAAAACATCAGGCAGGAATAAAAACTCCTGCAGAGTTGCAGTGGTCCTGATATAGATTGAATTCCCATGTTATGATTTACTCTCTGCCTCAAGAATGTAGAAAACAGTGTTTTCACAAACAATATTTGTATCGCTACCTGACAGAATACACTTCATCGTTGGTATGACATCATTGAATAAATACTAATTAAGATAATTATGAATTCATAAGCTATATTCCTTCCTTCCAACACTTTCAGAGTTCATTTACTCCACGGGACATCAAGTGAGGCTGCACTGTCACTACCGCTCTACTCAGCTGGAGTTTTCAAAGTGGCAAATATGCTAGTAAATGTGGCTATAAGTTTCAAGTATGGAAATCACACTATAGTCTGTTGTGCAAAACAAGAACAGAGTAAGATTTTGCTTGAGATAATAACTCTTAACATTTATCTCCCTTACTGTTTCCTGTTTTAATAGTGAACTTCTAATATTATCATAAAGCTTGTTAAAATGAATACAGTTACTAACTCTGTAGTAAAAAAATCACCACAAAACACATTTTCTTTCAATTCATAAAGTTTCCCTCTAACTTTAGAGCAAATGAAAAGTACTGTGAGGTGATGTCCTTTATCAGTCCAGGTATCTTTAACAATATTAACAGTGCCTGATATCATGTGTCAATTTAATTTTTTTTAACACCTTATGGCAAAGACATGTTGCTGGTCCAATTAGGGGCTAGAACCATAAGAGTCCTTAAAAAAAAAAAAAAGAAAAAAAGAAAAAAAAAGGTGGGGAGGGTATCAGGGTCTTAAGCCATGACTAACTTTATGGGCTGAATTGTGACTGTAATGTGAATAACCTCAAGCAATGATATCTTACCCTCCATTTAGTATCTGCTGATTTCAAGTGAAACCACTTGTGAAATTAGGTACTAGCAAATATGAAGGTATTACAATCCAATCCTAATAATAATGCATTTTGGAAAACTGCAAGAGGGAAAGAACTCTCTGAAAAACCCCGATTAACCAATTCTGAAAAAAGAATTAACAAAATCCTGTTAATTCATCGGCACACTTGGACAATTAAGTTCCTATATTTAATACATTGGAGAATTTTATCTTTATCTTTTACCTTCCAGTATGATTCCCTTGTGCCAAAAATACAACCTTGAAATTGCTATAGTTTTAAAAATGTGAGTGTTTTTTTAAATATAGAAAAAGTAGGCTTTCCCCCTCCATAAAAGAACATGCCTTCATCAAATGAATAATTTAAAACCCCCAAGTCATCATATATTCCATTAATCTTTCTGTTCAATACACATATTAGCAATGAGACATTGTTGTGAAATCTTCAGTAGAGGTCCAATTCAAACAAACAAACATGTTTTTATACTTATTTTAATGAAATGTTGCCTAGAAGAAATAGATCAGTCTTTAAAATTAAACAGCAGGTTGTAAAAACTGCATTTACCATATTGTGAGCCTGTTTGGAATCGTCACAAATACAGGTATATTAGATTTTTCATGTATAGCAGATCAAAGTGCATTACATTAGTTCAAAGACACTGCATTATTCCTCTTCCCGTCTACAGTATACTATATGAATTCTTGTCATTATATCAATTTAATCCACTGCCATTTTTTAGGCTACTGTTTGTCTAACCGAATGAAGAGCAGAATAGTTGGCATTTAATGTGACTGCATCGCTTTTTCCAACCCGCCTACTTTAAAGAAGTTTGTTGAGTGCACACAATTCACTTTACAGATCATTTGAAATGCATAAACAATTCCAAATGCAGAAATAACAAAAACAATAATTTGTCATTTTGAAATGCTGAAACGCTTGGAGGAAGATTTGAATATAGTACACTCTTTTGTTTGTAAGCGTGGTGATTTGCCAAGCTACACCTCACACTGCACTAACCCTAGGGCATTCCAGTCACAAACACACTTTGATCTGCTGTGCTTTTGGATTCTCTCTCAGAGGGCTCTACCTTTCTTGACAATCCCAGAGGGAAAACGCAGCCTTGCATTCTTTCCCATCTACCACTCCAGAATGAACACTCCATATGCTTGCTGCTAGTTCAGCCTTGCACTGTTTTTCCACAAGCTTGTCTGTATAATAACGACAGCTGCAGGATTCTTCAGCTTGAAGTTGTGAATTGGATTTTTAAAAAAAGGAAAGAAAAAAAAAAAAAGAAAAAGAAACGTACAGAGATTACATGACAAATGAGAACTATAGAAACAATATTACTTCTGCATGGTCTTAACACGTACAGTGAGAAGTAGAATGCAGCCACAGTTTTATATTGGTGTATCTGGGCATCCTATTTTAAAGGGGACTAAATATATTTTGTGATACTAACAGTCAAGAGCCAAACGTCAATGGGTAAGAAAGTCAAAAGTCAGTGGATAGTAACTGTAGAATCAAATCTCAGTTTCAACTCATCAGTACTCAGATCTGCTGAGAAAGAATAACCATTGCAAAGGAGTCAACAGTGATATGACTATTACAGAATATATCTGTATGTGTTAACAAAAATGATAGTTGTAGCAGTGTACGGTGGTTTTGGTGTAAATACCTACTTTAATCTGGTTAAAAATACATTGACAATATACAGAGTCAAGAAGCAGCTTGATCTGGCATTATATAATTTAGCATGAATTCACATACTTGAGAGGAAAAGAGAAAAAAGGAGAAAACAAAAGCAACAGCCCTTAGGTCTTTTGTCCACACTGCTCTTCAGAGATTATAATTGGATGTCTTTATCTTCGTGTTCTTAATAACTTTAGACGGAGCATTTCCAGAGCATTCTGTTGGCATATTTCACTCAAGCCTTCTACTATGATAACGAAAGTAAAATTTGAGGGGACTGCACAGCATACATTAAACCAATGCTACTTTTAAGCTTCCTCCCCGTTACTGTTTACTCACCTATTCCTGGGTGATAGTGAGTAATTGTACTACTGTGAAGGAGGGGAAAGCCAGCATTGGAGCTCAGCTCTGGGTAGCACCAGAGATGTCTTGTGATTTCTGGGTCCAGTCACACACCAGCCTTCAAATTCCTTCTTCTGCAGTGAAGACTAATGGAACACACAACAGTGACCAGGGAAGAAATACCAAGTGTGCTATTTTTTATATTCACTGGGAAAGCCTTGAATGAGATGCTTCATGGTCCCATAAGTACACAAGAGATTGCTTAGTAAAGACTGAAAAAGAATACAATCAACTCTTTTTTTTTT
>VYZV01027781.1:252018-272401 GCA_013401275.1 Pandion haliaetus | reverse complement strand
AAGGATTTTGAATGTTTAATCTAGATAATAAAAGGGCTAAATATCACTGTCTAATTTTTGGGCTGTGCTGCTTACTTAATCATAGTTCTTGATATCTTAGTGCTCCAAAATGGTAAATGGCACCTGAGAATAAAAAGCTCAGAAATGCCTGTAATTTCTACCCACTGCTCCACAGTCACCATCTTTATTTTAAGTGAAAGATGCCCCTCAGACCTGGTTTTACCCTGCTCAAGAGATNATGCCCCTCAGACCTGGTTTTACCCTGCTCAAGAGATTTTCCTGGCTTCCTGTGCCTCACTTAAGTTGGATCTGATTGCAATTTTAATTAAATGCTTTTTCAGTTGGAAAATGTTGATTCGTGCAAGCCAAAACACTTTGGGGAAATGTGCTGATTTGTAGGTTTTTTTAATCAGGGTGACTGTCTGGCTTTCAAAAAAGATTCTATTTTGGATCTTAGAAACCAGAAATAAGTTCAGGCAAACCACAAGTTTGTTTCACGTGCTTCCTTTTGATCCTCTTTCCCAGGGATTACAGAAAGGATTAATTATTTAAGGTTAATATTTAGTCTTTGAAATGTCTCATTGATGTCCTTAGATGACAGGATCTATTTTGCTATGGGGTCATCTGTTCTGTCTCAAGTCAACAAATACTTCAAACTGTGCTTTCCCAGCCCTTTCCTCTCCCATTCCAAGGCAGAAGCTTAATCTCTTCTTTCCTTTTACAAGTTGCACGTCAAGAAAGGTGGGAAAACTGAGTGAAGTGTGCAATAATATAAACTCTGCATTTCATTTCCTGCCTGTTAGCATATTCCTTCTGGAAATGTTGGCGTCTTCTCTCTTACACTTTTTTTAAGCTTTGAAAGAAAGAGCAAGGCAGGGCCGTTTATCACTTAACAAGTTTCCCATATGGAAACTCTCATTGATCTGGTTCTGTTTGGTGCCCCCTTAACGTTCACTTGTCCTTTGACTTGTTCTCACAAACAAGGTCATGTTGCAGTTTCTTCATACCTGGGTAGGTAACAGCAGTTGCATTTTTATGCTTAATGTCACCTGCAGTTTATTCATCCCACACTCACAATAAATAAAATGCCACTGATAGCAGGGGAAAAAAAGTCTCAATCCCATTCAGAGTTTATTGTTGGATCTGTGCATGAGGGAGCCAAGATGAATGTCTTTTATTTTCTATTTTCCCCATCCATGCCCCCTCCTTCCCTAGCCTATGTCTTAGTTGTTTGGTAGGTTTTGCTTTGAAGTATTTACAGAAAATAAGAGTAACTGGCCTTTAATGTGTAAACTCAAGGCAGACAAGGTTGTAATTCTGTGTACAAAGATGTAATTCTGTGGTTGGCCTTTGGTGATGCCAGGCCTATTTTCCAGGAAACTGAGGACATTCAGTTTTACAGGAGTTTTACATTGGAAGATATGAACTATAACTTCCATTGCACTGTTGCTTTTTATTTTCTGGATGGGATTAGTTTAGGAGTACTTGGTGCAGTTTAGATGATAAAGAAAAACGTTGTTGAACGTATGTTGAAGATACGTCACAAATGAAGGAATTCTTAAATATAGATTGAGCTAAATTGGTATTACAAATGTACAAAAGGCCTGATCTTACAAGCCATTCTGTCTGTTTCTGACCTTATGAACTGGAGTAGCCTCATGAATTCAAGGAACTGTAAATTCAACCAGCCTCTAAAACTAAGGATGCCTTTGGAGGGCTGCCAGAAGTCAGTATTTCTAGCACTTATGTATGTAGAGGCATTGGTTTGTATGCCTATAGACCAAGTATGAAAAACATAGGTGTTTCCAACCAGAATTTTATCAGCTGTAATATATAAAATGTCAGTAATTTTCAGTTGGTCTAATTAGTTTGCAAACAGTAATTCCAAACAAAAGCCAGTCAAGCTGTATTAAACAACTCTGGTGAGCAGAGTGAGGGTTTTGTTTCTGAAGGGTAGTCTGTGTACAAGATATATTTAATTAGTTTTCATCAGAGCTATGGATCCCCTATTTGAGGATTATAAACAAGCCAGGAAAACATGGCATAGCTGAATTGCTGTGTGCAAGCTCAGTGCTCAAAATGGTGCCAAGGTGCATGTAGATACCAAACAATACCTTCATAAATTTACTGAGAAATCTTGTGGTGAAAATAAGGGTTAAACTATAGTTCAGGATTCATGTTTCTCCCTTTTTCCATCTGGGTATTGGTTAGAGGGTTCTTATTCTCCCTAGTATGCCAGCACTTTAACTGAGGATGGTTGATGATGAGCATACTATAAAATGCTGAAGTGTATTTTGAGAGTTGAAAGGACTAAAAAATGCAATATATATGAATGTTATACATTTGTAATGAATTTGACACACACAAAAAATACATTACAGTAGTGTGGAGAATGTAGTTTGACCATAAGTATGCCAGGGGATCTTAAGCTATTAAGGCTGAAGCTTTGTCCTTAATTCACCCTGTCATTTCTAGGTATTATAGTACATGGCACCAAATGTAACCCACTGTCTCACATCTAGTATAAAAAAAAGATGGTATAATGTGAAATATATTGGGCAAAGGGAATCTGCTGTGAACTGAGCTTCACTCTACAATTTTCATAGTGTGTATTTAGGACAGGTCTTTGATTATTTGGAGGTTTTGTACATGATGCATTTGTAACATTGAAAAAAAAAAACCTGCAAAATTATTCAGTGTATTTGGAGTACAGAGTATTTAGAATGATACATTAGAAAACAAGTAATTAGGAGAATGTAATGGCTCAAGATAACAGAGAAATCTATATTTTGCCTCATTCAAGCTGTGTGTATGTATTGTGTAAATCCATAGAGGTATATTCAAGGTGATTAGCTAGGATTTAGTTCTGTGTGGGAGCAGGGGGAAAAGGTCTAATGGAAATGTTGACAGACCATTAACTAAAGTATCACTAATGGGTGCTATAATAGATAGAGGTATTTTTAATTGTAAAGGGGTTAATTGGTATTCTTCATTTGCATTCCTTTCTTCCTGAGTGGTGGCAATTTGAGCTCATCCATTGATAGGAATGGCTATTATACTGAGAGAATATAAAGGATCACAATATTTTCTCCAAGAAAATAAGCAGGTGGTAAAACCAGAAATATGTTAACTGACATATGATGATTAGCCAGCTATAGCTGTGGAGAAAACTGATTTGCCTAAGAGTTTATTTAGGGAGTGCCTGCAGGAAATTATTGTTTCCATAGTAATTAGAAGAATTTGATTTTTTTATTTTTAATTGCTTTATGTCTGAGCATGGGAAAAATAGCTCACATTGGTCAAAGTGTTTACCATGACTTACATGTTGTTGCCAACTTCAACCCTTTTCTCTGTGGAGATAAGGATTTTCTGAATCTGAGAGAAGCTACTGTTTTTTCCTTTTGCTCAGTCTGAGGTGGTGAGGGAAATGCTTACACAGCCTATATCTAGGCACCCAGACACCTAAAATGAGGCTTATCTCCCTAAACGGATGTGAAAAAATTGGGCTTCTGCTCCCTGTTGCCCTCCTAGGAGCTTAGTTGGTCCATGACCAGAGGATCTGGTCAGCTGATGCCAACCGAGGCTACTATGTTGCCTCTCACCTTGATACCAGTCTGTTCTGGCAATAACGTCTTCCCCTCATGCTTCTTAACCCTGAATCATTGCACAGGGTTTAAGCCAGGAGCAGCTGATGAGGGCTCTGGGAGCCTGGCCACGTACCACCAGGGCGAGCTGCTGGCAGTGACTTCTGACTGCGACAGCCAGTCTCCATCATCTGCCCGCAGCTCTCCATGCTTGGATTGGACTCCAGGGGCTGATGATCTCCTAATGCTGGCTGCCTACAGACCATAAGGAAGCTTAGAGCCTACCCAACAACTTACATGGTTACTGCCTTTCTGAGCGTGACTCACTGATTTGGATGATATGAACAGCACGAGGTAACTAGTTCCCCTTGCTACCTAAAATCCCCCATATGAAGCCTTCGTCTTCCACCAAAGGTCATTGTTTCTTCAACTCGAGAGTTAATGAGACAATAGCATCTTTTAGTTTCTTTATAAAGTTAATGCCTTAAAGAACGTAGCCAACAGCAACAGTTCACTCTTAAATACCATCTTAATGTACATAGCACAACTACATTATTTAATAGACGAATTTGCCAATCTGTCAGTCCTAAAGTACAAACTGCAATTCCTTCTCTGAGTCTTTCCAGTCTTTCAGTATTACCATGCCTTTATTTAGTGGTCCAGATGCTTTTTTTGTGAAAGTGAGCAACTCTGACTTTCCCCATCTTTGCCCATTTCCTAACTAGATGGGACTGACTTACCTGTAGTCCTGGAAAAAAACCCTGTAGATTATATTAATGAGTGTAGATAGGAGACTTCAAGTTTCAAGAACGTTTCTCAATTCCCATTCCCCGATCTCTTGCTCTAGGCTTCATCATGGGTTGCTTTTACAGATTTTGTGGTCTGTGGGCTCCCAAGCACTACTTTTCCCTCCCCCTCCCCCAAGTTCAGAAATGCCATCGGGCTCACTGGAGCTACATGTTCACAGCTGAGTCTCTGAGTAGCTCAGATGAAAGCAAGAAGCTGGCTGCTCCTGAATGAGACCCAACTGGCCTGCCTTCCATCTGCTGGGCTGTGCTGTGTCTTTGCTGCCCACTGATTACATAGGCAGGGTGGTCCTCTCACAAATAACAACGTCCATGTGGTGCCAAAATCCCAAGCTAGTTCTCAGCTTGATTGGTTTCCCAATCTGCTTCACCACACGGCCAAGCAGCATTTGTGCCAGCATAAGACCAGAGGAAGAGCTGGGGGTGGGAAGAAAGCAGAGCTACATTCTTGATTCTGTTTTTTTAGCTGCAGTGCTGGCTTACCAAATTTGAAATGCCTGGAGTGCTCTGGTAAAGCACTTTGCAACTTACATACATGGTTACATTTGTATACTGTGTGCATACCCTTCTCTGCCTGCCTTAAAGTAACTGAGTGGTTGTATGTGCTTGTCAGAGTTTTTGTGGAGTTTCTAGGGCAGGGAGGACTGCCTGTCAGCTCCCTGACTGCCTGCAGGATTTTCTTTGCTCCTGTAGGCTTCAGCAGGCCAAGTTTCAGTGCAATAGCTTTGGCATGTGTGCTGCTTGGGCACTGGAGTCATTCAGATAGAAGCTTAAGCACACTAGTAGTGTCTGTAACATAAGGACTCTTCATTTTAAAAGTCACCGACCATGTTGGCAGGGGTACCATTCTCACGCTGTGAAGTACCCTCTGCATTGTGTAGTGCAAGGAAGTGATTTGGTTGAAAAGAACACCCTGCTCTTTGTTTTTTTCGATTCCCCCTCATTCCCACCCAAAATTATTTCTGTTCTGGATCATTTCCATGACCCAATTCCCTGCGAGGCCACACAAATGGGAATGAGCAGCAGGGTGGGGGAGCGACAAGCAAGCTTAAACTGTCTTGCCTTTATACTCCATAGGATAAAAAGTGCTTTTCTGGGGCTAGAAAATCGAGGCTACTATAGCAGAAATAGTGCATAGTATGAGTGCAGCCATACTGACACAGCTGGGTTTATCCTGGAATAATAAAACCGCCTACTACCCCCTGTATGAGCTAAACAGTAAAAGCACAGTTTTGCTAGTACAACTGTATCTATGTAGTTGTATGTTGGAGGATTTTGCCAGCATCCACTATGCTATAAATACAGATGTCTGTGTTCGGGACCTGACCATAGAAATGTATCTTTACCAGCTTTAATTGATTTTAGCTAGGAGCTAACTGGCTCCAGAAGAACTACTTATAGCTTAACATTTCTGTTGAAAATGTACCATTTAGTAATTAATGGGTTTGGAAAGCAGCCAGAATCTTTCAATCTAATCCAGTTTAAGAAAAAAGAATCAATTGATTCTTTTTTTTGAATGGTAAATATCATGAAATATTTTACAACAAATCATGGTTAAAAATAGCGCAGTTGCACCAGCTGTCATGTAGGATAAATCACTTGCATCAGGACATGATCTTTGTAATTTGTGGTCTATGCAAATAAGCGCAGGGTTTTGCTCCACATTTTGTATTCGGGCAAAGTTCCCTGTGGACTTCAATGGGAATTTTGCCTAAGCAATAACAGCAAAATTGGTCCCATGTGAACAAAATTGATCACTGGGGAAAATTAAGAGATTTTTCTTAAAGGCACAGATGGCAGTTAAGCATTTAACTTTAATTGGCTTTTTACATGAGTGGGGAACCCTCTACTGTTGTACCTTTAGAAGAATCCTTAGTACTCTGGAAACAGAAATGTGTGTGACAGTTGTGGATAGTCAGTTGCTGGGAAGGATAGAGCCAGTGTGCTCCAGGGAAGTGAAAGGGTGCTGCAGAGGGATGTGAAATAGCTGAAACAAATGCCAAAATGGAGGAGGAGCAATGAGAGCTTCCTTTACTCTTACTGTGTGTGTAGTTTTACTTGTCATGGCAGCACCGTATGTGTGAGGAGGGAGAGAGGGGCAAGAGGAGCCAAACGCAGCTGGCAGAAGGAGCAACTGCAGAACTTCCAGCATTTTAAGAATGCTTAAGGGGAAAAGACACGAATGTTAAAGCTTATCTGGGGCATGGAATGAAATAGTTTGGGAAGAGTGGTGTCGAAGGCTCAATTTAGTGTTTCAGCATATCATGTTGAAAATTCATTGCAAATAGATCATTAGGTTTTCACTTTGCTTTGCATGATCATAGGTGGATACTAAGAGCATAAACAAACCAAATCTGACAAAGTTGCTTAAGGTCGAGGTTATAGTAAGCACTTTTTGGATGTAGTTTGTTTTCTATGCATTTTCCTTGAATTAACCCACTGTTTTTTTAAAATATTTATTAACTCGGGTTAATCTAAGCAGCTTTTTTCATGCATGCACATTCAGTGCTAACGGCATGTAGTGGTGATTGCTAAACCAAGACTTAAGATGCAGCATAGGTAAGACTGTCATTGAAAATTTCAGTTGCCTCACTCCATATATGAGAATGATGATAGTCTCTGTGAGGAACGTGTTGTTTTATCACGAAATTAAGACACTTAACTTGGTTGTAACAGTTGGGAGTGTTTAGAACCAGATACCAGGTGTTGGAGTCAAGAAAAGTGAAATGCAAGTGCTGGAAAGATCAAGGATAGTAGCAAGGCCTAGTAAGAGATGTGGCCAGAGATCAGGCAAGGAATCCATACTGCAAGGGGCATGAAGTGTCTAGAGCAATTGCAGACTGGCAGCGGTAGAAACCAAGAATCAGGATTAAGCTTAGAGGAGACAGGATAAGGTAACTGAAGCTAAAGAGGGAGGGTAAAGGAGAAAGAAGCAAACCAAGTTTAGCTTAGCCAAGGGACATGTTAATCAGCCAGAGTCAGCATCTTGATGGCCTTGTATTTAAGTGTGGGTAAACTGTCAACCCTTAGATTCCCCTGTGATGAGTCTTGCTTGGTAAGCCTTTTGTCTTGGCAAAATCTGACTGATAGGAACCCTGTCTCATTTGGTTGCTTCATGGACAGACCTTGTTCAGTAGTCTCTCTCTTCCCATTCACTGGGATGTAGAGTTTGGGTACAGGGATGGATGTTCATACTGCGCTCCCCTTGGTTAGGTGTCAGGAATTCCTGGGTCTAAGTCCTCCATTTCTGGTTTTAATTTCTTTTCTTTTTTTAGCTCTTACGGAGTCTCCATTCATGGAACTCTTCATTTATGGCCTGGAGGTCAGATATAAAAAACTGTCATGGGACTGCCTTCTCAGGAGAAGCTTCAGATGACCTGGGGGGTGGTGCATTCAAAGTGAAGAAACTTGTCCTTTTTGACCCTCATAAATGTAAATAATTACAATAAAGGTCCCTGCATCAAGTCAGGTGTTACCAGGTTCAGACGAAACAATGGGGTTTCCTTTTCTTAGAGAGCCTTCCTCCTCTGTTCCTCAGCCTAGCAGAGATGAGTCAATAGCACTGAATTCTAATCCATTTGTCCTCAAGCTTCCCTTACTTCAGGGACAGGCAGACAGTCTTTCTCAGTCACTAAGTGGCCAGTTAGCATCTTAAGTTAATATTCTCTTCCTCTTGAAAGCCCTTTGTCCCTCTGCTGCCTGCAGACTTCAGGCCTTGCAAATCCACTTGTGTCTGAGCCTGAAAGGACTTGTCATCCACTTGGCAAAGAAGCCTCCTGCAGAGGTCTGCCTTCTCCCTGTTATATAGTGTGTGCTTCCAGCCTACTTACCACAGCGCTTGCCTGGCCATGCTGTATCCTGCAACGATTGTAAGACTGAGTAGTTGCCAGTGTGCGTTTCCACAGCAGATGTTCATCTTCTCTTTTCTCAGTGCAAATGCAGCCACAGGCCAAGTGACATGTCCCCTTGCACACACATGTATAAATGAAGACATGTGTACATACACACAAATAAAAAAATGAAATGTGTTCATCTGTGTGCTATGTAATGAAGCCTTGCACTTTAAAAAAAAAAAAAAAAAAAAAGAAAGAAATTCAAAGCAAGCACAAATAATCTACATCTGCCAGAATTCTGGGTGGTTGTGACCTCCAGGAAGAATGTGGAGCAAAGGAGATGGGGAGAGGGGATTGGTAGCTACTGTGCGGAACAGTTCTCCATTGCTAGCTGTTTGGAAACCAGGAAGCCAGGTGTAGATCTCTGCAACTTGAGAACACAGGTAGTAATTTGTGGAGCTGCATATATTTGTACTGATTAGGCCTCTTTTATAACTAAGGAGTGAAAGCAAGTCACAGCTTCGTTAAGGTTGTCATTAAACATGTTTAAAGATGATCATAGCACTGTTCTGTAAGAAACTTGGGGGGAAAAAAAAAAAAAACAAAAGAGGTTACCTGAGTTTTGATCCAGCTCCTCTTCTGCCATCCACACGGAAGGTCCCATGATTGATTCTGTAGGTGCTTTTTCCTGGGTTGATGCTATCTGGCTATGGAGGCATATGAGAGACTTTTCTGTGCTTTAACCTGGAATGGAACTGCCAGCCTTGCAGAGGTCATGATATTCACCCAGTGCCCTTCCCACAGTGCTACTGGAAGGAAAAATGGACATTTCCTTCCATAGCTGATGGACATACAGTCCCCAGGGACCTTGGTGCAAGGATGGTAAGATGTGGAAACTGCCAAAAGGTGCAATAACATCTGTAGTCTAGAAGATGATTGTATCTGGGTTAGTCAGTAACTGGGGTGAAGACACAACAAAGTGTTTCATGCTTGTGGATTAAAATCTGTAGTGCTTCAGATTGCTTATGAAGTTGTAATGACTTTACAGTGATACCTTTGTTAAAGTAACATGGAAAGAAATCTGACTGGGCAATTTCTCTGTTTTCAGTGCATGTCTTGGGGCAGAGATAGGGAAGGTCTGAAATTCTGAAGGAGTATTGGCATTAAGAGGCTATTATGTGGCAGGAATCTCCAGTTGATGAAGATCAAAGAATTCCCCAATTACTGCACAGCCACAGCTCTTCTTAGGGTATTCTTCAAGGAAGAAAAAAAATCAGAAGCAGAGCTGTGGGCTAGCCTCTGGGCTAGGAAAAGAGCTCTCTCCTTCCAGGAGACTGCCTCCAGTTCTTCTACTCCGTAGGTACTTCCTTTCTAGATCTTTTTCCCTGACAAAAAGAAAAACCTTCCATGTCTTCAAACCCTGTTCTTCTGTCTTTGTAACCCTTCTTAAAGCATCCTTTTGAAATGGTCTCTTGGCGATGTGTGGAAGCTTCACTGTCTTGTTTCACAGGGTTGCAAGGGGTGTGCTGGGACGTGTGCTGTTACAGTGAGCAGTGAGTTACTAGTGAATATGAGAGAGTTTTAGGAGCAGGCTTCTTTGAGGCTACGGTTCCGATGTTCGTATTGGCCACTGCTGCATGAAGGAGGTCACCGTGTTTTGCAATGTGTCTAGGTGGTTATCTTGAGTGCTCTTGAATGTGATATAATATTGTTCCAGTTGGGGGGTAGTAAATCTGCAGGAAGTTCTCCTGTGCTCTATAGGAGAGGTCTTAATTGTGTACTAGCACTGCTTTTCATGTGAACATACATTACTTTGAACGGACTTTCTTCCATGACCATAATTTCTGTTACTAGTTTTAAAAATAAATTCAACTGTTACTATAACATCAGAATCAAGATTTATGCAAGAGAAAAATATGCCTGTAACTTGAGAGGAAGAATGAAATGGCATTTAACAATGGCATTTAATTCTGTGCACATTCAGACATCTCCCCTTTTACTGGCTTTTGCATGGGGATTGAATGCTTTGCTTTGTGTCCAGGCTGCAGGTTTGGGGGAGAGAAAGCAAAACTGCACATATTCTGCGAGGAGGAGCTATAATGCAGATAGATCCAGTTCAGAAAAAAGGAAATGTCTTCTTCCAAACCATTACATGCACAAATTCCGGATGAGCATAAAACTGTGTAGTTTCACCCTGAATGCTTTTCAGACAGAACGCTTCTTTCCAGAGCGCGCATCTCATATCAGTATAAGTAAAACAGTGGAAATGTCACGCTCATTCTGTCCGAGTAGCATAGTTTTGTTCTCGTGCAATGGGAGCAGGTGGTGGGAGGTTGTTTTGATGAGGTTAAGAAGCTCCTCCCCTCTTTCCCCAAGCAGCAGTCTAATCTGCGTCAGCAGTAATTGTGTGCTTTGCACTGCTTTTCAGTGAGGGTGAGTGCAAAAGATACATCAATATGAGGTATCAAACTGAGGCTTAGATGTTCCTTTTAAGTGGTTGTTCATTTCCTTGCGCCATAACATGGGCTAAAGGTTAACTTACACATTCTCCGTGGAAGAACGGTTTCTTTTTTGGGAAGGGAGCAGGAGGGGGGAAGGGCGTTGTTTCGTGTTCTTCCCTACCTACAGACTAAACGTGACTGTACAGTGCTGTTCATGCAGACTTTTTTTTTTTTTTTCCCCTGCTGGATTATTTGCTAATCAGACTTCAGCGCGGTGGCGATAAGAGAGGCTCTTGCCTAGCTGGGAGGCTCTGCCGAGCGCCGAGCCGGGGCGCTGAGGACCGAAGCAGCTGCCGCTCTCCGGCTCCGGGCGCCGCTCCGCTCCCGCCCTCTCGCCGCTCCCGTCCCTCGCCGCCGCCGATGGGCCTAGCGCGGGGGAGCTGTCCGAGGTGCTAGGATGCTGGCTGCGCGGGGGGTCAGGGCAGCCGGATTGCAGCAGGAGAGGAGCCCCACAGTCCTGCTGGCACCCGAAGGTAGGCTTGCTCTTTGTTTGAGAATCCCTGATTAATCGACAGTAGCATCAACAGACTGAGGCAGCTGGAGAGAGCAAGCCTGCCTGTAGTCACGGGGGAGAGAGAGAGAGACGATGCCACAAGCTAGACTGCCTCAGACCTTCTGTATTTAAGTGGCAATGAGAGAGCGAGCGTCTTTCCTGCTGCAAGAAGCCATTTGGATAGGATGTTTTCTATTCCCTGTATTCCGTCCTTTTTGTCTCCACAGAACATATTCAAATGAGGCACCTTAGAAATCTCTGTGCTAGTGCATATGAGGGTGCTGTAATCTTCTATGTCATAAAGTGGGTAAAAATCATCCAGTTTCTTCTCTGCTGGACCTCAAAGCAGGGTGTTGTTTATACCCTCCCATTATCTGTACCCTCTCTTCTCTGAATGTGGATTTAAAGAAGCAAGCACCTGTCTTCTATTGCCACTGCATTTTTTTAAAAGCCAAACTTTCCATGCCATTTTAATCATATGTTAAGAAGATCTGTAACGTGACACACTGACTTATAGTGATGTTGAATTCTACAATCTCGGCATTTTTGCCAACAAGATTTAATGCACTTTAACTGAAGAAAAAACTGAGCCTAACTGCAAATCTGTTTCTTATGGTGCTGAAACATCCCTTCCGACTGCACTGAGATAACCACAGGAAAGGGCTTTTACAGGCAAAAGTCACCTTTGATTATTGCACTTAGCAGTCCCCGTGGACTTAAATTTTGGTACGTACATACTTTAATACATTATATGAGCATGCTAAGAAAATATGGTGTTAATTAGAATTAAAAAAATAATATTGCAAATTGTAATAATGAGTAGTCAGAATGCATAAGGATGAAGTTGCATTTATTTTTAGGAGGTATTAATCAAGGCATTGCTAAACTAAAAGCTGAAGTCTATTTGACTGTTTTTGTGTACTTCACATGTTGATTGTGCTTGTAATAGAGACATTTTGCAGCTGGATTTTTTTTGTTTGTTAAAAGCACTGTGATATAATTAAAAACATTCTTTGCTATTTTCTGATGAAATAATTTCTAACATCTATGTTAGTTACTTATCAGACCCACTGCACCATTAAAATTTTACAGCATCTTAATGTGATGCTGGTGGTAGTGAAATCACCATTTAATTTTCTGGAGGAGGAAGAAAAAAAAAATATACCCATCAGCAAGAAGCTCATTCTTTTTTCTGAGTTCAAATATACTCCTGCTTGTATACAGAATGTGTGTCTATATGTCTGTGTGTGTTGTGTGGGTTTATTTCTTATTGTTGTTCATAAGTCTTCTGCATAATATTGGGATGATAAAATGTCATAATTGCACTTAAGTGCTGGCCATTCTGAATCTAGATTTGTAATTGTCCAACATCCCTGTGGTTAGGAGGAAGCATTATTTTCCTCAGGGGATAAAAGTGATAAAAGTGTTGCTGTATTGCAAAGTAAACAACAGTTCTTTATATTCTGGAGTCCTAGAGGAGTCATTGTTAGCAAAGACCTTTTCCCTTTTCAAAAGCCACTAGCAATGGAGCCAAAATTCAAGGCTCAGGGTATTTTTTTTCAGTTCTTAAAACTACAGGGATCATAACTTTCCCCTATGAAAGGTGCAACATCTGTAGAAATGGACTATTTCTTTAAACCCATGCAGTAGCATTCTCATTCTACTGAAGGAGCCACTTTAACCTCTTTAAGTGAAGGGCTTAGCTCTATTTAGCTTCAGTGATTTCACCCAGGTGCTAGAGCTCATGGTGTGCAGTATAATGACGATAAGGTATATAATCTGTAATCCCAGTCAAAATACAAAGTATATTTTGTACGTCCAAATGAGTGTAGTTGTTCTTTTTCTTTAAATATCTGCATAAAAAGTTGTCAAATGATATATAGTAGGAAACTTGCAACCTATTTCAGAAGGTCTTTCCTCTTTGACATTAGTATTTAATGCATCAGTCTGTGAAAACAGTAATGCCATCTCATTGTTAAGAATGAGCAGGGAATGCAACTCTGAAAAGCGTGTCTTGGCAATTTGTATCATCATATTCAGCTGTTTGGGTGTATCAAACCTCACTTGGTATAAGGCGCAGTTATGATAAGAGACAGAGTTCTGCAAAGTAGTCTCTAGTATATTTTTCCATCACTGAATTTTTTTTGGTTGCAGTGAAAGTATTCTTTGTACATCCAATACCATTAGGTCCTTATTAGTATGCTGTGGTCAGCAGTTTGTAAAAATTGGATATGGCTGGTCTGTCTACTTTGCTCTTACTGCCTTGCAAGCAACTAGAGTGCAACAGCTCAAACTCAAGGGTTGAATAGCTGATTAGCATCCTTGATTTGTGCGGAATCCTTAAATACTGAATTTAGTGGAGGGACTTGACAAGTAATGTGAAAGCACAGGTGTGTTCTCTAAGAGAGGAGGCAGTATTTGGAAGGGAGACAGGCAGGACTGGAGAGATGTGTAGACCTTTATAAATTAGGGTTGGACTCGGGACTTTGGGCAACCCCACTCTTGTGTTTCCACGCTCTGTTCTCCTATGTTAAAATGAAGAAAAAAAAAAAAATCACTCTTGTTTGGAAGAAGGCAATCAGTGCCTTTGTCATTACTTCAAAAAGCTCCTTCAATTTAATGTCAGCATTGCCAATTTTCAATGCAGCACAGCTGCAGCTTATGGCTGTCAAGTGTGCTGAAAAACAACTGATATTTTGGGGATCCTCATGTGAATAAGAGGGAGAACTGCGTGTCTGAATATTAACGTATAGCACTGCTTTGATACTGTGATATTGGGTTGATTACTCCTCATATTCTGAATTCAGTATTTTTGCACACTGATCATATGAAAAGGAGGTGGGTTTGGGTTTGACCAAGAATGTTGTATGTTCAGCGTCAGAGCAAATAGTTAAGTTAGAAGTAAGGTATGGAACAGTCTTGTGAAGCACAGTGCATTGTTCTCCCATAGAAATTGTGTCTGAATCAATACAAAGATCTTGAATTTAGTTATGTAAATATTTCTATGCAAACCGGTAAGGGGACTGCTTGCCCTTGCCAGTAAAGCAGATGCACTGGCAGGGAAGAAAAAAACCCAAAATTCTTGCTTGCTTTACTCCTCCCATGCTGACAGCTGATTGCATGGGCCATAACAGTGCGAGCTGCCCTGTGCTCCTTTGCCAATGTCCCTCTGATTTGGGGATACCTGGAAGGGAAGGTACCAGTGAGCATGATTGTTTTGGTTTGTTTTTTCCTCAGTGAGGTTTCACATAGTGTTAGTTTGACCTTTAAGAGGCAAAGTGAACATGTTGGAGAATTCCTTCATGTCCTTGCACTTGCATGAATTTCCAAAAATCGTGTTCAGTGAACACTTGCAACAAAATTCCTCTAATCAATTTCTGTTGACTTCTCAGTATGTTGGCTTCAATAGCTGAAATCTGTGGCTTTTCCTCCTCCCTGCTGTCTCCTGCTCCTTCACAATCGTGAGGGGAAGAGAAAGAAGTGTTAGAAGAATTTCCCAAACAGAGCAGCTCTCAGTTACAGTTTTCCAGGGTGTTGTAGTTTAACCCCAGACAGCAACTAAGCACTATGCAGCCACTCGCCCACTGCTGCCCCCACCCAGTGAGATGGGGGAGAGAATGGGGGAAAAAGAAAAAAGTAAAACTCATGGGTTGAGATAAGAACAGTCTAATAGGACAGAAAGGACTAAAATAATGATGACAATAATAACAATAATAAAATGACAATAATAAAAATAAAAGGACTGGAATATACAACATGAGTGGTGCACAATGCAATTGCTCACCACTTGCTGACTGATGCCCAGTTAGTTCCTGAGCAGTGATCTACCCTCTTGCCCCACCCAGGCCAACTCCCCCCAGTTTATATACTGGGCATGATGTCACATGGTCTGGAATACCCTGTTGGCCAGTTTGGGTCAGCTGCCCTGGCTGTGTCCCCTCCCAACTTCTTGTGCCCCTCCAGCCTTCTTGATGGCTGGGCATGAGAAGCTGAAAAATCCTTGACTTGGTATAGCCACTACTTAGCACCAACTGAAAAGATGAGTGTGTTATCAACTTTATTTTCATACTAAATCAAAAACATAACGCTATACCAGCCACTAGAAAGAAAATTAACTCTATCCCAGCCAAAACCAGGACACAGGCAGGGCTGCTTGGTTTCAGAAAACAAAATGGACTGGAAACAATTTGATTGCAAATACACAGGTGACTCTGTACGGTCCTTGTTACCAGCTAACAAAATACCTGACCACAGTGTGTATGTTAGGGGTATCAAATGATGGTGCCTCACCTGCAGCTTACAGTACTTATTTAACAACTTGCATTTGCATATTTTTAATCAAATACAAATGTACTCAAACAGGACACTTGCTTGTACTTGTATCTGCCCTGGCAGATGGTTAGGAATTCCTCACTGCCTGAGTTTACTAGTCAGTAGAACCTTTGATCAAAAGTTTATCAGTGCTGTCCACACATTTTCCAAGGAGGGTGACTAGCAAGAAATACATGAGACTCGATGGCCCACATGTATTGGTTGCAGCCTATTGCAGTTATATTTATATTAATATTTAATTAATATTTTACATTAATACACTTATTAAGGTAACATATCTCTGAAATGGCATTAATACCTGTAAATAAAATTGGTCCTACTATGCTGTACAAGGAATACTAATACTGTAAAAATGTTTACAGTAATTAGTTAAGCTTCTTTGCCCCAGCTGTTTGCATTTTTATTCCATTTAAGCATAGCATGCACAACTGTCTAATATTAGTAAATTCAATGAGGCTGTAAAATACCATGCATGCAGGAAATACATGTGTTTTGATCCAGAAAATGCTTGCTACTTGTATAGATGCTTTTCAGAGTTAGTGCCATAAGAGCTGATTCAAGGTTTTGAAATATCTGGGAGTTCTCCAACCCCCTCCAGGAATACCTCAAACTGAATTTGGTGTCACAAGCATAGAAGCATCAACAGGCACAGGAGGAGTTCAGTAGCTACAGTTGCTCAGTGCTGTTGCAGGATTGTACTCCTGTTAGGACAAAGAATATATCTTGATCTATTTATTAAATATTGTGTGAATTTTTGTAATTCTGCATGAGTTTAGTAATAGAAAACATCAGTGATAAACCATGTCTGATCGGTGCATGCAGAAGAATAAAGACTTTTATTTTAGTGGTTTTGCAATTGGAATGAGTTTTTCCTCTCATATGAAAAATAAGTATCATAATAAAAGGAGATTCAGCATATCCTTAAGTGTCAGCTCATTTTTGACCTCCAAAAAGAAAGGGAAACAATGAGGAAAAAAAAATGCAGTATTGTTGTCATAAAAGGGAGTGTGAAGCAGATCAAGTTCTATGTCTCAGGGAAAAATGGATCAGAACTACATTTACTGAAAGCCTGCTGAAGTTATCTTCAGTATAAAATTTCATATTACATTTCAGGAGTAAAATCTGGTCACTGGAGAAATCAATGGCAGATCTGCCAGTAAGGTCGCTAGGGTGGGGTTTCTCTGTTGCACAGGTTTATCTGAATTTAATTCAATGTATGCAGAAACTAGGCTTTACTAGAAGTCCAAAATGGAAAATACAGTGAAATAGCCATCTATTGGGGAAATGGCCCAGACTTTAACCATCAAAAAGCAGATACCGTTTGAGAAGTTCAGAGTCAGTGGAGTTAGAGCCATCTATGCTGTTAGCATTGTTTTTAATCAGGCTTCATGCTGTAGACAGAGACTCCCAGGAAGGGGGTATGGCATCTGGGCTTACTTAATCAGAAACATTAGGAATTGGTCTAAAGTGATGGCTACTGAAGCATCAGTAACATTGATAGAGTCTGTTTAGCTCATTGTCAGCTTCCCAATGCACTCCTTTGCAGATACTGTGCCGTTTATGGTGAATATATAGAATAGCTCAATGCATATTCCAACCCAGTTGAGTTCTGGCCACTTCCAGTGTGAAAGCTGTGTGAAATTGCATGCATGTACATTGGGCTGCACTGAAACCTCCTTCGCTGGTTTTACCCTGCAGGGAGTATAGGGGATACCTATACCCATGCCTGAAAAGGCTTTAGGATCAATTTAGTGACCCTGAACATCAGCCTTATGCTCATATTCAGGCTTAGTTGATAAAAAAGGTTGTCTTGGGAGGTGGAAGAGGTGATGGGAGCAGACCCTTTGTATCCTCTGAATCTTCATGATTTTAAGTCAGGTAACTATTGTACAGAAATAATTTTGATACAGAGACACAGAGAACAAGGGGGAAAAAAACATTGGTGTGCTTTTTAAGTATTAACTGCCTGAAACCAGCTGCTTGTTGTCACTGCTGCTTTAAGTGATCAAAAACAGGGAAAAAATTAAAGGGTGGAAAAATACTTCTCTTTTCTTTTAATCCCTTGCAGACTGCTTACTCCATGGATGTAAAAGCATTTTATTCTCGGGTTCAGGGCTGTGCCTGAAGGCCCAGAGTGGATTGCTAGAATCTGTAAGAGCTTTTAGGTTTTTTTTTTTCTTTTTTTAGAATCAGTGCCTACCCTGATTAAAATTTTTCTTGTCCAGCAGTGTAGTAAAGATTAGAAATATGGAATTATATTAGGAAATGGAGGAAAGATTTTTGTTGCTGATTACACAGGGACTCTGCCCCTAAAATCTGTGTGCAGACCCGTTGCCTATTCAATAAGATCATTTCTAGTTGCAGCACTGGCATGGTTCTCAGGCTGATTCTGAGAAGTCACACCATCCTTCTTCGGGGAAGGGAGAGACGCTCTGGTAGTGAAGAAGCAAACATGCCTTGGAGAGCTGAGTTCAGCTGCCAAGTCTGCCAGCGTGTCACTCAGTCACTCTCTGCATCTACTCCTCATTTGTAAGATGAGGACCGCCCTCACAGGGCTGTGTGAGGATAATGCCACTCAAGATGGTAGTGTCTCAGGACCTAAAAGTAATTGGTATTTAAAATAAGATGGCACAATTCTGTTTTTCTGTTTCAGTTGTTTAAAAAGTAGTTAATCCAGTCCTATAGAATTTAAAAACCCAGTATGTTTCTTGAAATTATACCTTGCCTTTAGTTACCTGTAGTATTTACTGATGTATCTATACATCAGAGTTTTTGCGACACGAAGGGTGTCTGCTGCTGAGTGGAAAACCTTTGGGGCCTTTCTGAGAGCTTTTAGACTGCCTGCCATGGAGCCAGGAGTGACCTAGGGATCTAAGCATGTCTGTTGTCCTTGCTGCTTAGCTGGAGGTGCTGTAAACCCAAGTGTCTGTCATACCTGTGGAAGAAATACGGAAACTTGGAGAATTCAAGGGCTTTGGAGTTCTGAAGGTCCCAGCTTAGCTGGGATTTCTTGTCTGTTCTTGGAGCTTCAAGCTAACAAGCTGTTGGACAACAGATGACCAGGGCTTATGGGCTCATATCTAGGTTACTAAGAAACATAGGAAACTATTTCACAATATTTCTTTACAGATTTTGAACCTGAAGAAAATTTTGAACTTGTTTCAAAAAACAATATTTTTCACCTGAACTTTGCAGTATCCTGCAGAATAGGAATTTTATCTGGTGATCTGTTCTGGTGCAGCTTTATCTAAACTGCAAAAAGGACCTGTTGTCCTGGGATGGAAGCCTTTTCAGTCCAATTCAAACTGAGATTCAAGGAGGTCAGTGTCATTGCAGCTGAAGGGTATTAGGAAAAGGGAAGAGGTGGGATAAAACCTTTTTGGGATTTGAACAATGTGTAACTGGATGGATCTGCATCGCTTGGAAGAAGATAGTTTTGGTTTTTATCTCCTCTTGTCTTGAGTAATGTTGTTCTGTGTTCTGAATTGGTTTGTTTATTATTCTTTAGACAGGAGAAAGTCTAAAAAATTGTCCCTTACAGAGATGTTAATTACAATTGACACAATGTCGCTGTCATAAACCATAAGCTATTTTCCTACTGATTAAGGTATTATGTGTTTTTCAACCTGCAGGAAACGTTGCTTTCCTTTGTTCATTATCTCCTGCAACATGATGAGTTCTAATCAGGAGGAGGTCACTTTGGGCGCTTTTCTCCAGTATATTGAAGATATGGGGATGAAGGCCTATGATGGCTTGGTTATACAGAATGCATCAGACATTGCTCGAGAGAATGATCGCATGAGGAATGAAACAAACCTGGCTTACTTGAAAGAAAAGAGTGAAAAACGCCGAAAACAAGAAGAAGCAATAAAACGGTAAATATTTTGATAAAAAGATGAGTGGTCTGGCAGAGTGAGTGAACAGTGAGGGGCTCGGTCTCAGATATGGTAAATATGTGTCGACCAGTTGATTTCTAAGCAGCTTGCTGGTAAAAGCAGTACAGACCATCGGCCCATGTCAGGCTGCTAACTGCACATGTTTTACATTGTGTGGACAGGATACTGAATGGTTCTGCCTCCCTTAATGGAAGAGAGTATTCCCATCCAAATGTATTCAGTTTGAGCATGTGTGGCATCTTCAGCAGGTGTGTTTCGTAGCAAAAAGTTCAGGCGTTTGGAATAGGAGTTGTAGACCTAGTGGATAGTAAGTCCTTGTCCACTCAGTGCTTTTAGATGGACACTGTATACTTTGTGCAAAGATGTATTTGTGTATGAACTCTTGCAAGACAGGGACAGCCTCACAGGTCAAGATAGATTCCCCTTGAGTTGATGTTTTAAATCTGGTTAATTTTCAAAGCTCTCTAATTGCTCTCTGAGGTTGTACAAAATAATATGTTATTTGTGATTTCCTCACCATTCTGCATGCTCTCAAGTCAGTAAAAATATTGCAATCATTTAAAGGAAAATGGATCAAGCCCCTGATGGGTAGAAACCTATAATGGCTGCTCTTGAACAATTCTATTGATTTTTAATTGACAGTTAATGAGAGGAGCGCTCACGTGACCTGGCTTCTTGTGCCGATGGATAGCGATGAAATCTCTGCAGCCTCTTGGAGAGGAAAAGAAGGTTGAATGGGATATATATGAATATTTATTATATACACATTTGCATATTAAAAAATTGCATTTTCTTGAGGAGAGGGACAAATTGTGTAATACAGGTAAATCATCTATCCGAATGCTAAACTTTTATATGCAAATGGATGGCTTGAGCACAAATGCATAGGAGGTCCTTTGAATTTTTTCCCCCAGCGTGAATCTTATGTGTTTCAGTTT
>VYZV01027781.1:202771-251921 GCA_013401275.1 Pandion haliaetus | reverse complement strand
AATGTGAAATGAAGGTGGATAATGAGAACCCATGCAATGTGTATTTTAGTACCTTCTGGACTGTTATCTTGTCAGCTCAACTTTTGAGTGATCTTTAGGCAGATTCAAACTATTGGGGAGTCAAAGGCATGGGCTGGTTGTAGCAGGAGCTATACTGTGCACAACTATGTGAGAAAAAATGATTTTCATTGCAGCAGATTAATACGGGAGGGGCTTTTTTGTTTGTTTTGATTTACGCTGGATACACATTTAGTTTCATTCTTGCCATCTTTGTTTAGTGTTCATCCCTCTCTTTCGATTACTGAATACATAAACTGCAAAATTTCCAAGAGGAAAGGGTAGGGAGACCCGCATCAAAATACTTCTTAATATGATGGAGAGGGAAGTTAAGTTTTAGTTACATTAAGCAGAGGAAGGATTTGAATCCGTCTCAACTGTAAAGTGAGTGCATACAGAAGTGCTAGCAACTTATTGCTTACAACAATAAATTGCTGTTTTAAAGTAGCGAGATGAAGAGTGCTTTCTCATCTTACATTACTGGCTCTTCCCCACTGAGGAAAATAAAATAAAAAAATCAGAGTTGCAAATATTTTGAATTTATTGAAACTTCACTATTTCATTAATGTAGAATTGGCTGGAAAAATAAATTCTGCAGTCCTTGTGGTAATTCCTTCATTTGATGATAAGCTATGTTAAACTGTCAGTGTATATAGATGTATTTAGAATATAGTCTTCAGAGCTGACAGCTAATTAGGCTATGTTCTGGCTAACCTGTTTACATGCACTTTTGTATGTGTGACCATGAAGGTCACTAAGTGCCAGAGCAGGTTTTGTTATGAATAAGTTTCCTGGGGCATGAGAGTAAGTTGTGGACCTACCTGGTTCTTTGTAGTCCTCTAGCCAAGTGTTTCTACCTAATTTAAATGGCGGTAACAGTATTTCCTACCTTGTGGTTGGTTTGTGTGGTTTTATTTATTGATCTTGGCAAAGTGATTTGATGAAGAGCTCTGGATAAGTGCAAGTGATACAGGGCTGAGCCAAAACATGAATTCTTGCTCATGCTGAACTGAGATCACTGAGAACAGAGCTCTCCTCCCCAGATACAGACTCAGAAGACACAAGGAAGATTACCAGCAATGTAGTGGGTTTGTCAGAGCAACAGCATGTGTATGTATGTGGATTGGAGGCATCAACATTTCTTGAATATAACGTTCTTCTGTGGGAAACCACATTTGCTGTAGTCCCCTCTACTCCCTCCCCACTTGCTTATCTCAGTAACACTGGGGGGGGATAAACGATATCTGTCTGAGGAAACAAAGTAGGAAAAACATCTTAGGAAAACTTGGAAAATGCTGTATTCAAGGCTTGTTTCTCTGTCTTTTTCCTGTGTAAACTTGGAGAGGGAAAATGAGATATTTGTGATCAATGCTTGAGTAGGAAAGCTAAAAGCAATGGTAGACCAAGAGAGAACATCTGATTTGACTAAAGGAACCATGACGTCTTAAGTCACTTAGGCTGATTGCAATTGAGTCTGCTCCCTGTAGTCTGCTCCAGAGATTGATCCAAGGTCATGTTGTCTACTGAAACACAGCAGTCAGGAAAGGTAAAGTAGGATTATTGATTTCTTCTTTGTTCTGTACTATTTTCCTTATGTCTTTACCTTATCTTGGTGAGTATTTGTATTACCCCTAATTCCGGTTAGTGTGGCCTAGATAGCAAGTGGTGCACATGTGCAGTGATAACAGTGCTACCGGTCTGGAGACTACCAACAGCTGAAAACCATCTCCTTAGCAACAAGGGAGTCATCCCCTGTGATTAACTGCAGGTAGATTTTGAGCAGGAGAGGGGGTTCCAGCAAACACTCTCCTTTTGCTTGTGGGAATCAAAATAAAGCACTTATAAATCTTTGGCACCTACTGAAAATTATCTAATAGTCCAATTATTGAATTTTTTGAGAAGCTATTCAGTTTTAGTGTTCAGATGGTCTCTTTTAGAAGAAGGCTAATCATGTATATTAACAACATAATAATGAGTAATTTATTATCTGATAAAGTGGTGGTATTCACACACAGCACTATTTGGAAGCAGCTGTTATTTACCTAAATCATCTCATAACCATGCTGAATGACTTACGTTCATAGAAATGTGTTAGTCTGAGCAGTTTGGAAACAACATCAGAAAAATGACCTAAAAAAAAAAAAAAGCTGTTTGTATGTTTTGCCTTCCTAACGATACATTGTGTTGCGTTTCTTCAGTAGCACTGATGTACCTTCAGTGTGATTGCTATCTCATCGTGTGTGGTTCTGATAGGTTAATTGTGAGGAAAAATGCATGGATCTATTGTACATTGCAGGGGATAAAGCACATCGTATTGGATTGGAGAAAAAAAAGCAACTAGTCTTTGTCTGAGCTTGCTGGGCTGAGTCAGCTGATCTGATCTGAATTTCTGACCTAATTTTAGTATGGTACTTGGAGATCATGCAGTGAAAATAAGGTTAATGTGCTGATCAGTAGCTGAGAGTAAGCCACAATAAATATGTTAGTACATATATTTTGGGCCTAATTTTTAGGCCTTTTTTTTTCCCCTCCATCTTTTATTCATCTGGTCTCCCTACCTGATCATTGTTCAGGCGGCTGTGTCCAGACCAAGAGAACATACTGGCATATTGCCCACAGAGCTTATAAATTACAAATAAAATTACGAAGTGGTATCATTTTCACTGGCAATAAAGTTGCAGTTCTGCGAGATGTACATTTGCCATGATACAGTATCTGCCATAGGCAGCATTTCTGGGAGCAGAAGGTAGATTTGCCTCAGCTGTTAGAAGTGCCAGGGAAAAGGTGAGTATTTCGAGTTTACATAGGGCATCTGTTAGAATGAGCAGTTGCTTTCTGACTCATCCATAATTGGAATATGTATATTTAGGTATTTTATATGTATTATACATAGTTTTGTGTGGATACTTCACCAATGCTTTTTTAATTTTATAAATACAAAATCTTGGTAGGAAACAAATAATGAACCCTCCTCCTCCTCTGAAGGCTGAGACGTGTTGCATTAATCATAGGGAGTGGCTGAGGTTGTACACTTTCATAGGAGATGTATAGTTTGAATGTTCTGCCTTCTAGTTTTTAGGTGTCATTCAAGCTACTCTTTCTGTCATGGAAGTCGTCATTTTGATTTGTAACACTATGAAGATGTGACTGCTGCAGTGTAAAGCTGATGGTGTTAATGGGCATGAATTTCTACTTGCCCAATCCTGGATTTAGCCATCAAAATATTTATTTCTACTCGGTTTCCTTTACTTGTAGCTCATTCCCAGCACCTGAATGGCTCTGTGGAAAGCTTTGTTTCTGCTTGTTGAGGGAAGTATCCAGACAGATGCTGTTAAGAGGAGGAGCTTTTAGGAGCACTGTTCTGTGCTAAAGCTAGCAGAAATGGGCCAGCGAGCCAGTGGCAGAGTTAAGCTCTTGTAATAAAGAAGGAATTGTAATAAACAGCTGTCATCCTAACCTCTCCTTCCTTTGGCAAATCAGATATTGAAGACTAACCCATCAGCAAAAGTAAGGTCATATTTTTAATCTTGCTCTCTTTTTTTTTTTTTTTAAGGTTTTGGAAGTAATTGAAATCAGGTATTAACTGTCTGTAGTTTTCTGTGGTTACTGTCCTTAGGTTCCTTTGTGAACAAGACATAAGGTATGTGTCCTTCAGCTAAAAGTTAAGTGTTATCAAGTGTGGGTGACAGCAAGCAAATGTAAAAATATTTCTATGCATGGGATTATTCACTGTGAGAAGCTCTGTTCGTCTGAGAAAAGGTGTGTAATCTTAGAGTATATGGACATGCTGAGGTGTTTCTACCAAAAGATTTCTACCAGAATCAAAAATAAGCTAAGTAAAATAATTTCATTTTGAATTTACTGTTTATAATGTCTTGAAATCAGAAAAATACTTTAGGTAAAAGAAAGCTTAAAGTACTGTTTCTTCTTTTTCTGAATGTTTGTCTGTAGTTGAAATTTTGTGTAGTGAACTACACATTTCTAAATTTGCAGGAATACGTATGCTTGCTAGATTACAATATGCTTACAGCCAGGCCTCAAGAAAAAGGTGAAGGAAGTGCAAGAAATATTTAGGATCACAGCAATGGGCTTGGTTAAAATACCTGCAAGCACATTATTGATATGTTATAAATTCCAAGCTTGTGAACCTATTGTTACTGGTTTGGTGTGTCAGTGGGGGATGTTTTTTTTTGTGTGGTGTTTTTTTGGGGGGTTTGGTTTTTTTTAATTCAAATCTGAGTTCACTTTGTGAATGTGATTTTTGGGTATGAGGTCAGTGGCATGTGTTCCTTTAATCAAAGGGTATGTGTTATGAGAAAGCTTATCTGTGACACTGGTTGTTTTCTTTATCTTCCTCTTGGACGTGTTGCATATTCATTTCATCCTAGATTAAATTATTGCGGTGATACCACCTTTATGGTGGAAGTGGTTGATGAGGTGTGATAGAGACTAATTTTAGTGTAATTTCAAAACCTTTTTTGCATGAAAATATCATAGGGTCTCTTTTGAAGTTGTGTTGATGTAGAAAGAGTAGCATTGATAGCTTTTTTTTTTCATCAAGAGTAAGTAAAATGGTTGTGCAGTCAGTGACCTCCAAATGTATTTTTGTTGCATTTATAAGTAAACAGATGTGATGATCTAGCCAACAAATCCTCCCTTCCAAATGCTCATATCCATATGGCCGCCTGTATTATTGCCACACAAAATAAACAACAGACAAAATGCAAACTATATTATACTGTTGTTGCTGTTATTCTGAGAAGTTTTATTTTAGGACAGTCATGCAATAAATGTCATTTAAAATTACCATAGAGGCTGATAGCCTGCTTGGTAATCCCAAGTACCAAGGAAATAAAGCAGAAATCATTATCAGTTTGGTATCTAAATCTTGATTTTATTTTCAATAAATCTTCCATGATTTTAGGGCTCCTGCCTACAATTTTTACTCTTTTTCAGGGAAGTTATATGATCACTTCACCTTCATCATTCCACAAATTGCTCAGACGTATACTGGCCCACTATGTAAGTGTGTGCATTTTTGCTTAGGATTCATTTGCTATATTTAAAAGCATAATCAGAAGTGTTGCATCATAGAGGGCCCAGAGGACTTCTAAAGGGATTACAGATCCCTTTTCTTTTTCTTGTTAAAATGCAGTCTAAGTGGCTCCATGCTATTGGTATTTTCAGGCTGTCTGACCACCTGTGTAAATGAGTGAACTGGCCTTGCTCCAATTCCATTTGGGCTTGTGTTCACATACAACCTACATGCTGGTGCCTCCTTGGCAGACTGAGTTATTCTGGAGGAGGTCTGTTGTACCAGTGGGAGAGTCCTTGGCATACCATTACCGAAAGATGCCGGGGGGTGTATGGATCTTAATGTCCAGTTTTTAGTCATTTGTTCCCATTCCACTTTTTTTTCTGGTAGCTAAAATTATCCAGCATTGCCTCTAACCAAAAAGCCCCTCTTGGCAAGACAGAGATGCACGTAGTCCTGTGGGGAAGTAGATATTTGCACAACCCTCTAGGGTTCTGGTGGTGCTGCTGTTTCTAGTCAAAGGTTTGCATTTGTTTGGAAAATGTCTTCAAGTGTATTATGAAATTGCATAGAGTAGAGCAGAAATAAATAAAAACTGTTACTGTGGATCCAGTAACTGTGTTACTGGATTAAAAAAAAAGGAAGACTGTTTTCAAGTGTGCCCAGATAGCATCTTTATAACTAATCTAGATGGACTTCATTAATGGAGAAATACATTCAGTAAAACAACGCAATTAATATGCCATGTAACATTAATAAAGTCTAGCCCAGGACTGCTGGCAAAACTGAAGCATTGATCTGTTCTGGTTCAAGGCTTCCAGTAACCAAAAAGTACTCCACGCTAAAGTTCACTGACACCTGACAAATGTAATTGCCTGTGACCCGAATTTAGAATTCATGTTACAACCTGAAGGGCAGATACTTGTACAGAAGACATGCAGTAAGTAGTCTCATGACCCATAAGCAGCAAAATTGGAGCTATCCAGAATCCTAGACGTGCACACATGCACGTTCAGCCACATGCGCTTTGGACATTCTGCCAAAACTGTCTATAATAAACACTGGGAACATGCAGCACCAGTCTGAGAACCCAGCAGAACTGAAGCTCTGTGCTAGCATTAGAATAATATGAGTGAATCTTTCAGTGCCTTCAGGAAAAACCATCATTTAAAAATACCTGTTCATAAAGTTGAAGAAAAACAAACATGTTCTTTGAGCGAAACAGCTCAGTGCATTGCACTTTCCAGGGCCATAAATCACAGCTGTATTTGGCTGGTTTTAATAGTAATAAAGATTACTTGTCTGCTAGCTGGGTGGGGCATAATTTGTTCCCTTTCTCCTTCTCAGCACCCTTCCAACAAGTTACACATGCTTTTATTTATTTATTTATTTATTTATTTTCCTCCACAGGAAAACACAAACATAGTATGGTTCTTGATAATTTAATTGGGATCTTTATTTTCTTAGCCTAAAGAAGAGAGTCTGCTGTTGGGTATAACCCTGGAAGCAGAGAACGTCGGTACAGACCACCTCTGCAACAGAAGCATCTGGTGATGGGCATCTTGTTGCCAAGTTACACTAGATCAGTGGCTAAAACTTATATGAAAACAGGAATGTGCATGTACATTGATTAGATTTTTATGCGATTGGATTAAAATGGGAGTAAGGAGAGATTAGAGAAGAAATGGATTGCAGGGACATTACTAGCTGTAGGTTTTAGAGTTAATTTGAGACTCCTTTTATTTTTCCTTCTGGCTTTCCACTCTAATTTGACTTGTAATCCTAAATGAAGTCATTTTAAAAATATTAAAAACTAAAAACCACACACACACCCCAAACCACCCAACCAAAAAAAAAAAAACCCAACCCACTGTGTGGGCACAGGGCCTTCATCAACAATATAGGGCCAGCAGCTGTCTCCCGTGCTGAGAGGCTGTGGCATAGCTGGCATGGGGTGGGCACTGCCAGTCCTTGGGAGAGCCGTGCTCAGCTGGGAGTTGGCAGTGCGGGTGCGCTCCTCGGGGGGAACACTGCAGCTCCCTGTGCAAGCTGCCGGGAGCTTGCAAATGAGCAGTGAGCTGGTTTGGTCCCACAGAAGGCAGTCATAAGTGGAATTGTTTTTTATTTTATTGCACAGTACCCGAGGACCCCAAATGGAAATTAGATTCCTCTGAAACACCAACCCAGTGCATGCACGCAGCATAAAGACAACTCACAGCATGAGCTGAAATTGTACCCAACAGGTGACTAAAGGGACAGCTGAAGAGTTAGGGGACTGCTCATTTCCTTCCCTATATTAGTACAGCAGAGGATAAACTGAAGCGTATCCCCAGTGGTTGTGATGAATTACATCCAGCAGTACTCTCTGAAAGCTAGAGAGCAACAAACGCTTCCAATAGATTCCAGCAGATGCTTCTGGAATGTGTCAAGATTGAAAAGGCCACAGCCAGCTAAAACCCACAGAAATATTCCTGCCAACAAGCGTGTTACTTGATAAAATTGTAACATTTTAAAAGATCAAAAATGAGAGTAACTGTAGGGTTTACCATAAATTAATAAGATTTACCTGACTTTAATCCATTTCTCCTTTTGGTGGATTATATAGGGCGTATCTCACCAGTACATCCTCTGCTAGCTGAGGGCACTTTAGTTATTAAGTTGAGATCACATGTTAGGAGCCATTAAGTGAATTGCTTTGTACAGCCTTTCCCTGAATGCTAGGGCAAATGCAGTATTTCATACCACTAGCTAATTTCATGCTGTAATTTAATTTCTGAAACATACTTTTAATTGAATCTTTAAAGACAAAAGGAAACTGCTGAGTCCTTTAGTATTGCAAAAGAGATTGTTTAAAAACGTAGCCCATCTAGAGAATAATCTTCTATAATTAAACATAAAGTTTGTTTTGCTTCTCTGCATGCAGCTATGGAGAAGCAAATTCCTGCTGTCTGCAGAAAGCTCAGGGCTGAAAAAGAGATGCTGGGGAATGTGAGAAGTTATTTATCTTATGCTCAGCTTTGTAACTCTGACATGAGACAATCCTGCAGCCCTCCACAATGTGCAAGTCTGAATAAGTAAACAAAGAGAGGCTAATTAAAAAATTAGTCTCCTAACACCAAAATCACATTAGTAAGAGCTCTGACTAGTGATCTAATTTTTCTAATTTTTGGTAGTGAGATGAACTTGAGAGAGATGCAAGCAATTTTGTCATAAACAAAACAGAGTAGCACAACAAAATCAGTTATTTGCATCTTGAAACTGCATCCAATATTTTAATGGTTAGATTTTGATATTCATCTTCCATAAGCACAGACATTCAAAGTTGTTTCCGTAAAAATCCATATAATCTGTTATGCAATTTTGTTACGGGAGAAACATCTTGATTGGATCAGTAGTGATGCAGGTCTTCAATTTTATGGACGTCCAATTAAAAATAATAACAATCAATGCTAAATGCAGCCCACTCTGATAGAGAGGAAATCCTGGAGCATTGCTTTGTGTTTTAGTATTCTGTTTCCTTTAAATCAGCAAGTGATTTGCAATATAGATTTTCCCTTTTATTGCTACTGGAGAAAAACATATGATACGCAGTGGAAGGGAGGTGTGTATGGGGACATGAAGAACGTAAGTGGAGTAAGAAGCATAAGCTTAAAAAAGAGAAGGATCTGAAATTAACCCATGAAGCCCCAGCTCAGTATGTTCTAATAAAGGGAAAGAACAAAAGCAACATCTTGTTCTTTAAGTGCTGGGAGAGCTCTGCACTTCCAGATGTCCTGAGTTGGTAGTAATTGCAGCCATGAATGGTGCTGTAGATTTCGAGATCAGCCCCATGTAAGTGATGGGAAGAGTTTGGAAGCCAGTGGAGGGGAATCTATTTGGCTTTAAATAAAATTTATTTTTTATTTGGTTTTCTTGCTGGGAGGAAACACTGAGAGAATAAATTGCCTTTTCAATACAGGTTATCCCTTTTCAAGCACTTCTACAAAAAGCATGGAAAAGGCTAAGTTTTATTAAAAATTCCTGTTGCATTGAGGTCTGCCTGCTTTTATGTAATTGCTCAGAGGCTCAGGCACTCATTCTTTATGGTTAGGCTCCTTGTAATTTTTTGCTTGAAGGTTGTTTGTTCTGTAGTATCAGAAATTATTTCAGGACTTGGATATCTTTTCTCTTGGAGCACACATGAAAAATCTTCCGAACAGATATTAAATGGTGAAGGTCAAGGTATGCCAAAGGTCTTTGGACATTTCATGTTAGAACCTGGCTTTATAGTGAGGTTCCTAAAAGTGCAGAAGCAGTGTGCCCCACTGGAACTGACCTCAGTCAGGTAAAACAGTCCTATGGCTGCCCCTGCAGGAACAGAATCACCTCTGTAAACCTGGCTTTGGGTTTCAAATAGCTTCAGCTCTCTTCTGCCACTGAGTTAGGAATGGCAGCCCATATGATGCAGGTCTCCATAAGCCTGTTGTATTAGCAAGCTGCTTAATTTTGGTACCAGATGTTAAAACTCTAATGATATGTTTTCTACCTCAGCGTCAGGAACATCTTTACAGGAATCTCTTGTATTGACTGTCAGCCTGTGGTTACCACATTACAAGAAGCAAAGACTGAATTTTAGAGTTGGTTTGACATGTTTTTTGTTATTTCATTGGAACAGTTGTCCCCCATTCCTCTCTGCCAGTTATATCTGTGTTTTGAGGGCTGGAGCAGAACTAAAATTTTCTGTGTATTTAAATAGAAAGGTATACTAAAATTCATGTACTGCAACACAGCCAAATATACAGCTGCCTTCGAAGACTGAACTGATAATGTTTGTGTGAGGTGGCTATTGTTTTGAGATTAAAAGTTTTTAATCAGCATATCACAAATACCGTTTAAGAGATAATTTAAATTGTTTCAGCTTTACATCTGAACTATTAGGCTAAGCAAAGTGCAGCTTCTTTTTTTCCCAGGAAATCATATTCCTGCATCGTTAATCTGAATTCTGCTACATCTGTGATGAAGCAGATCAAGAGCTGCATATGTACTTGCCATGGCAACCCCTGTATCACATGACACACACACTAGTTCAGCCAAAGAGCTTCATGGCTTATTAAACAGGCACGCACAGACCCAGACACACACATTTTGCCATGTGACTGCTCTAGCCCTGGCAGCTTTTTAAAGGGAAACTGTATTTGAGCATCGTAGTGTTTTCATCAGCATCATCTTGCCTGAGTTCCTTCCTCTCCTCTTAGATGCTGTTGTGTTTTTAAAAAATAGATGAAAGTTGGCAAGACTGTGCTTATAGGTCTTGTCTTTTGTCTGTCTTTTATCTGGAAAAAAAAATCTATGTGCGAAGATAAAATAGTGGGGTATTTTTAATTTAATTTTTCTTAATTAGAAATTAAGGGGCTCATTGGTGCAGTTGAGTGAACAATTTACTACTTTTCTGGACACATTTTCTCTTCTCACCTCCTGTGAGCTTTTACTAGATTTCAGGAGGGTAAATGAGGACAGAGCAAAAAAAAAACCCTGGTCTATTCCAGTATTGAAAAAGCATTCCCAAAACATTTGCCTGAAAACACCTTTGCTCCTTGCTGCTTAACACACTTCCCCTTAGACCTGATGATGATGACGACAATGATCTCTTAACTCCTCACCCAGCAAAAATGTAGCCTGATACAAGTTTTTCCTAACTTTGCTTGTTTGAGAGAAGTTATGTGTGGCACTTGATTAGTAAATCTGAGGGGCTGCAACCTCAACGGAATGAGTGGTGGGTGGCAAGGAACAAAAAGAGGTGGGGCCAGAGCTGAGCAAATATTTCTGTCTTCAGCTTAATGTCCCCGAAGGAAAGGAGAGCAGCAGAAATGCAGTCTTGCCCTTAGTCCACTGCTAAAGGGCAGGCACAGTGTATGCTGCTGCTGGTGTCATATCTGCTGCCCACTGGCACTGTTCTTGAGGAGGAGCATGCTAGTATACTCAGAGAGGAGCTGCTGGAAAACTGATTCTTTACCAAAACAGCACGCAGTGGGAAGGAATCCCTTTCCCATTCTGTTTGCCTTTCCTCTGTTGGATGCCTGACTGAAGTGGCATGGTTTTTCTTTCTCATCTAGTTGGAACCTATGGTTTTTGTGGCAAGAACTTCATTTGAGCGCAGATACATTGCCAGGTACCTGACTAAAATGGAGCACAACACTGCACAGCAACAAAACATTGTGAAAGGACTATTATTAGTCTTAATTATTAATTGCCCCCCAAAAAACTTGAAGTTATTTAGTCTCCTGTGCAGATACAATTTACCAACAGTTGTACAGAGACCAACTCTCAGATCCATGTGCTGAAATTAATAATTTTTGTTATTTATGGTGTTGCTTTTGAACTTAAGGAAAATCTATTTTCAATGTCTGGTTCCAGTCTGCCAGATTTTCATCTTCATTTCCCAAGTAATCAGTCAAGGTGCAAATACTTATCATTAACACTATTCAGTGAGAGGCTACTGGTTCCTTGTGTTCTGTTTCAAATGAGTTTATTGTTTGGTTACCATTTTGGAGATGATCCACGGGAACAATAACCTGCTTTGGGAATTAATTTAGAAAGGTACTTGTACATAAATTGACCATTAAACAGAGAAACAGCATTATGTTTGTTATTAGGGACACAGATAAGAGGTGCTCACTTCTGAAGTGTGTATCAATGCATCTCTGCCAGTGATTGTACAAGGTTTCTAATGCAAAATCATCCTTTGAGTAAGGAGACATTTTAAGATGGTGTGTAATAAAAACTCTTTTGGCAGGGTAAGGTATTTTAGGTTACTGTTTTAATTGTGTTTTATGACAGTACTGATTTTTCAGCATCTTTACTTTGTTATTAATACCGCTCTGATATTATTAAGAGGTAAAGAGAACTTAGAGATCATTTCTTTCCTGGGAAGGCAGTGAAATGTCGTGAAGATTTTGACAACCGCTCTTAGCAGTCTGCTACTGCTGCGTGTGCTGGGTCTGCAGACATGAAGTAGTGGCAGCAATATTTCCCTTTTCGTGTGCAGTCAGAGAACTGGCTTTTAAGAATTCCTTCATGCCTACAAGTGGGATTGCATTTTCAAAAGAGATTACAAAAATTAAACCTTTTGTGAAAAAAATGGCTCAAACCTCTCTTCTATTCCAGAATTTCAAATTTAATTTCTTCCATTAAGTAATTAGGAGTTTTGCTATCTAAAGGTTTGTATTTAAACCACAGGTTTCTATATTGTGTTTGTTTACAGTTATGGCAGTGGAAAAGGCTATTTTAGGCTCATGACAAAATATTTTGACTAGCCTCTTCCTACTTAGTCATTTGTTTGTCCTCAGTATATGTTTATTGTGAATTGTCTTCCCAAGAGATTATAAATAAGATGGTAGCTTTCGCTAGCTGATCTTTACTGTCGTTTAATGATGGGCTGATCCAGGAGGTTCTGTACAAAAGGGGTTTGTCAGACTGGGTCTAAAATTTGTGGAAATAATGTCATTACTAGAATACTTAAGGAAAAAAAAAAGCCTAGTAACTTCATTGCAAGACAGTTAAGGTTGCTAAGAGACAGAATGTAATTATCTGCCAATTTGTTTACCATTCCCAAACACTTAGAAGGGTGAGAGCTATGGACTGCCCTTAATTCTAAGCTCTGCGCAAAACAAGCAGAATGCATTTTGTTGTCAAATGCAGTTTTAAGAAGGGCATTTGAAAATGACACGAGAGCTTTAAGTTTGACCTGTGTTTTTTTCTAAATTTATAATGTCAGTTGTTTTCATTTCCCTCTCGCTCCCAAAATCTACATACATTGTATGTATTTTAACTGATAATACAGAAAATGTGAAAAAATTAAATGTATAGAAACAAACAATTTTTCTAGTAAAAGACTTATAGCTACACTTTCTTGAAAATGATACGTTCTTACTTTAATAGTAGCAGTGTTCAGTGTTCCTGTATTATGATTCCATTACTGATGTATGCTGATGTTAATTTAAGGTTTACCAGCATGAGTCATTGACTCATTTTATGTTTCTTTTTCTAAAATGTTTTGCATTGTGCTTGCACTTTGAGTCAAGTACTGCAATTTATTTTGGGTGCAAACTAAGTTTGTGCCACAATGAAGTTTACAATTCTCTGTGTCACTGTGGCTATTATGTAGACAGTATAAGATTTATGCTATCCGAAGCTATTAATTCTCTTGATTTTAAGGGTGTGCATCTGGTAAATTAAGTACAGGCAATAAAAAGAGAGAAGCAGAGGTTTCTCCGTCTGTTTTCAGAGTGGTAACATCTTCCATTGCTTTTTCTTTAATGGAAATAAAGATTCATTTTTAGCTAATGTGAAACAATAGCTGTAAAATTGAAGAACTCAGCACAATACTGAAGAAATAAGCACTTCTGACCAGCCTAATTGTAAGCTCAGATCTGAATTGGTATTCAGTCAGTAGCTCTGACATTGTAGTGCTAAAATAAGTCCACAGAGGTGCGTTACTGTTTGTGGGACGTTGCTTTGGGAAGCTTGGGGCAGAGGGTTGTGCTGGAGCGTGGTCTTTGGCCTCTGCACCTTGCACCAGTGAGGGCTGTGAATCCTTCCATTCACTGAAGTTCAACAGGACAGACAAAAGTAGATGTTTTCACCATGCTTCAGCATAGCAAAACTGCAGGTCACTTCCCCAGATAAATTGTCCCAGAACAACTTTACCTGCCAAGCCCTTTTTTTGCAGATGCAGGTAATCTCTCACCTCCTAGCCACCTCTTCAGGGAAGCATGCCAGAGTTTTAGGGAGATGGCATCAGCCCCTCAATGTCATTCTAGCTCATTCTCTGATCCTTGTGGTTACAAAAGGTGTCTTGGTTAAGTTCTGATTTGAAGACTGCATCAGAAACAACAGAGCTGCAAGCACATTGGCCTGTTTCACAGATGATCATTCTTCTAACTTGCACTGGTAGCAATCCAACAATGGAAGTCAGCATTGGGTAGACAAAGGATTAAGTCCCAGTTGTCCTCCTGACACCTGCTGACTGCTCTGGAAAGCTGTCTCCTAGGCCACAGGAGCTCAGCAAGGGCTTTCTGGTGGTTGCTTCTTTTCTCTCTGGGGTCCCAGTGATCCGCTGTTGGCTCGCATGTGTAACATAGACAAAATGGCATGCTGCCTTAAGAAAAGGAGCCAAGTCTCTGCCAGTGAAGTCTAGGAGGGCAAAGCTTTGTCTCTGGGTGATCTATTTTGACTGTAACACCACCACCCATGTACTGTGTCTGGATGCAGAAAGCCCTAAAAGTAAGGAGATGCCATTCCATAGAGGGGTTTGCTGCAACTTTTTTTTTTTTTTTTTTTTTTTTTTGTATGATGATTTCTTTTTCTACTCCACACTAAACATGTAGTCAGGAAAAGAACAGTGTTGTCTAAATGATAGTCCTTCCCACATTTTGACTTCTAGATGCACAATTGTCAAGATGAAAAAGAATGAAATCCAAAAATTTTCCCCCTCTTTCTACAGCAGCTTTTTTCTAACTTTTTTTCTCTTTTTCATTTTTCAGAATCACTTGGGATGTTCTTTGAGAGCAAATAAAATACAGTGGCAAAAAGCAGAAAGGGACGTTGGTTATTTTCAACCTTTGTTGCCCCTTTCTTGCAAATAAGAGGGAGGAAAAAGCTTTTTTTCAATCTTTTTCTTTAATGGCAAGGTCATCAGAACTGCATATTTATTGTAGACCTCATATTACAAAGTGCTTTGTAAAAGACAGGGATAAACCCTCTAGTGATGTTGTTGACACTGAATAAGGTGATGCTATGTGTGCTTAGCTGTTTCTTTGGCACACAGCTTTTCCTACATAATTTCCAATTTTGCTGTCTGTAATCACCAATTCTCCACACTCATGTTGCAATATGGAGATAGTATAAATAAAATCTGAAAAAGGAACTAAATGTCTTTGATACTGAAATTCTTGAAATGACTGATGCAGAAGGGTCTTTCCCTTGCATGTTTTCTGTTTTGAGATACTGGTGATAATCCTACCTTTTATAATTTTATTATGAGGACCAGCCATTTTAGTTGATACTTATTTGCAAAAGAGACCTTAATTTTTTTTAGGGAATATATGGCTGTTTGTATTTAATTAAAGAAATGTAAATAATTGCTCCATGCACATTAACAGTTAGTTTACAGATATATGCATTACCTACAGTAGTCTAGTTGAGATAATGCATAATTTAAGTAGTGTTTTCTTCCAGCAGGTCCCCTAGTGCTGTTCACAGTCATGTTAAACCTCCTACTGCAAGGTTGAATCCATGTTTAAATGGCATATAGTATCTTCTGTGTTAGTTAAAATAAACAATATTTTGCCATTACTTTTTTGTATAATTTTAAAAAAATGTTTTATCCTTCCATATGTTCATTTATATCATGATATTTTGCATTAAGACAGAATAAAATGCTTTTTCTTTTGGTGGAAAAAGCTGTCAGTATACCTGATGGCCTTTAATATGCTTGACATTTATTATACATTTTTGGTACTTAATTGTGTTTGTTTTCACAAAATTGCAGTAACCTGCGTTGAGCGTTTCTATGGCTCGTGGTCAAATTTTGCATGCAAGCCTTCATGCTCGTTGTATCTGGCAGTCATTCTTCTGAGTACGTTAAGTTTTACTGGGCAGAGTAACCACCAGCTGCTCAGTACTTGGATTTACTGCTTATGCAGTAGCCAGTTTGTATATAAATAGCGTTGCAGTACCTTCTGCTCCCTGAACCAGAAAGGAGGGAGGCCAGGGGACTACAGGGAGGCAGGGAGACAGCATTACGGGGAGGTGGCTTGAGTAGCAAACTCTACAGCTCAGCCCCTCTGTGGCAGCTGCAAGTCCCATCTGAGCAGAAACCCAGGGCCGAAGATAGAGCTGTTTTTCTCAGTGCTATAGCCAGCCTTCTACATCTGCGTGCAACTGCGTGTAGCTCCAGAAGAGAGCTGCTGTCACCTGCAGCCCCCAGGGAAGGGGATTTGTACAAATTAAGAGTAACTTCACGAGCTTTCTTTGGACGCTTATTAACTGTGTTTAGAACAGGCGTTGCAAATAAGTCCAGGTGTCTGTTGGAGGCTACTAGGTTCTACTTTATTTAACTNGGAAATATGATTGGAACATAGCTCTGACTACTCACAGTAGTGTTGGTACACAGGTTGCGCACAGTCATCTTTACTTATTTGTAACATGATGGCTCTCAGCGTATTAGCCTTTGAATACATCGGAGAATACAGCAACCATGTAAAAGGAAAAGAAACTCAAATCTGCTTGCTGTATAAAGGACTGTATTCACAGAAGGTTATGGCTTGTTCAGATTCTGCTGTTTTATGCTTTGATGCCTGATGGAAAGCTGAAGATGAGAACATTAGGGAATCCACCTGAGGGCAGGTGAATACCTCTTGTGCTCTCTTGTGCTCACCTAGTGGAGTGCTAGGTGATGAGCAAAAATGCAAATGCCACTTTCTTTCCATCGGATCCATTTGGTCTTGCTGGCTGGTTTAGGTTTCAAAGTAATGGATTCATGGCCTTGATTTTTATAGTAACAGTAGTATTTCTGAAATGTAATCAGAGATCTTAGGGAAGGTGATTATGTTTTCCAGTACTGTGATACAAGGACACAGTTATTTTAGTTCTTCAAAACAAACACTGCTTGAAACACTTATTATAGTGTCTGAATGAGTCCAATGACTTTACAAGTCATAAGCAGAGCCAAATACTGCAGCAGGAAATTGCAGGTGAAAGCAATTCCATTTTAAAGCCAACATCTCAAGAAAATATATGCTGAACTAAGTAGCAGATTCTTGGATTGAGCTCTGCTTCTTTATCACGGCCCCTTCTGAAGACAATGACAGGAAGCATTCATATTAACATACCCACCTGCTTCACTTACAGGCCTTAAAGCTTGCCCAAACTGACCAGCAGCATGGCTGCATCATTACAGATGGCTAGACCAGCCTTCTGTCCAAGTTAGGATCTGGAGACCATTTGCTTTTCTCCTGTTGATGGAGGAGGAAAGATCAGGTTAGTGGTAACTGATGTATGCCTGTATGTTGCAGTGCCGGTACAAGGTTGTGAAGGCTGGGCTATTTTTTCTCTTCCTCTTTTAGTTTCTTGTTTGTCTGAAAAATTATTTCCACTAGAAACTTCTGTCAACCTATCTTCTGCTTGTTTATCAGGCCTGAAAAGTGGATTAGACCCATGTGTATTCTTGTCAACTATGGCAGAAATACTGCATAACCTTGCTTTTTCCATGTCTAATCTGAACAGCACAGCAAGAGCCTGCTGATAGTTAGGAGCTCCATGCTTTGAAAGGTGCAGGTAGACATCCCCAGAACTTTCCCTTCTTGCTGAACAGAGCTCAAGAATGGTGAGAAAAGGGTGGTTTGAAGATGATGAGATCAAAGCAAGGCAAAGAAACACATAGGATAAATTGCACAGAAGTAAAAATTTTTCAAGTGTTTAGTGTTTAGAATTATCCTGGTCTAATATCACCAAATGTAGCAAATAATGACCCAGCATCTATTGTCTTTCTATGCTTTCTCACTCTAAAGTTTTAGTTAATAAAGTCTGCCATGAGTTTTTTTCTCAACTCCACAGTCATGTTTTCCTCCTACAAAAGAATTGTGATCATTTGAAAAAGCATTATGTACACTTTCAAAATTCTGTTCTGTAGGAAATTGTATGTATTCCAAATTTTTCCTTCCAACTAAAACCAAAACCAGAGTTGTTTGGTTCCCCCCCCACCCCACCCCATGAAATGAGTTTAAAAGGAAAGGTCCACATTTTTCTATTTCTATACATAATTTTGAAATAGTGAAATTAAAGGTCACTTCATGTTGAAACATCTACATGTTAAAAACTTCAAATGTCACTGCTGAATGCTGATTCGGTGGATATGCTCGCTTTTAAGTTGTTTTTCAACATAAAACACTATCAAAACTGGCATAGGATGCAGAAAATCTTGCTTTCAGCAAAATCCTTCATAATTTTCTCACATAAAGTATCCTGTCAGAAGATTCTAGATAAGTTTGGTATAAATGTGAGTGATACATACAAGATGAAAAAAAAAAAAAAACCTGAAAATATTCATTCTGCTTGCTTAAGATGATCACCTGTACCTGTTCTCCCTGCAAGGTGGCACAGCTGTTAATCTGCCAGATCCCTTTGATGCTTATTCTGTCCAGTGGGTTTGCTGTAGTTCCTACGCTGGTGATAGCAAGAAAATGTGACTGTGTAGGCTTTCAGTGAAGTACCTAAGGGGCAATTGAGCAGTATTTCTTAGATTAATCCAATACAAAATTCGAGAGACAGTAAAAGGGGGCCTGAATTAGTATACACCTAATAGACTGAGATCATGTGAAGGCTAGAAGCGGTTGATCCATGTTTACTTCAATGTACTTTATGAACCATCAGTGATTCAATGTGCCACTTGTTTCATAGTACTTGTCAGCCTTGTGGAAGAAACTCACCACCACCAGAGTCAATGAAGCAGAAATAGGAGAACAAAGAGAGCCAGCAGAGGAACTCAAGTTCTCAGCTGTTTTCTGCCAAAACAAAAGGAACAGCGTGGTCAGATATAATTATGTGCTGTTAGCGATTTGCGGCCCCACAACCCGCCCTTTCCATTTCTTGGTTTGGGAACTGGAAGTCCTTTCTCCCATGTCCTCTGTAGTATATGGAAACCTTCTATCAGCTTTCAGCAAAGAAGAGAAGGTAACGTTTCTACAAAATGACCACAGAAAAGTAACACATAAAGATTAATTTACATGTATTCTGCAATATAACTTTCCTCCAGCAAATTACAGCATTAGGCTGTGCATTGAAGAAGGCCTTTTAATTTAATTGGAAGAGCAAATTGAACTTTGTTTCACTTAAAACACTTAATTTTCTATACTTTGGCTTTTTTCCTCACTTAAGTCCAAGACTGTTAATATTACTGTTATTATTTGCATACTTGACTGCTTATTTTTTCCATTTTTTCATCATGTAGATCAAAGCAGGAGAGCAGATGTACACATGAAGAAAATTGAGGTGCTTGTTTGCTAATGGTAACCATTTCCTAGACGTGCTGTTCTGGGGCAATCCCAGTACTTCAAGAGACCTGTAGTCTGAACTGCAAAGTTTAGAGTCCACCTGTAAAAGTCAAAACATAGCAAATATTCCATGTTTAGTGTCCCAGTGAACTAATTGTTGTGTTTACATTTTTACGTGTGTGTTGAGAATTGCAGTTCTGGTGAATACAAGGTTTTACAGTATACAACAGTCACCTTCTGGTTTGTGAAGTTGGGCACCTCTTGGCTTTGCAAACCACAGCTGTGTTCATGAGCAGATAGTGCTCAGATTTAGCTATTTTCAGGTTTAATTTTGCACTATATCCCAATATAAATGCCTCTACCTATGTGACCCAGGTGTTAAAGTGGCAACAGAAGGTGCCTGGATGAGCAGGATTGCCCGAACGTTTATTGTATGGCTGTAAGTAACTTTGTGTTAGAATTTGCACGGGGATGCAAGTCTCAGTATGGTGCAGACTTGCCAGAGCTTTTGATTTAAAAGGCTGCGGTATCCTTAGGGATAGCTAAGGTGAGTGGAACTTGTTCAGAAGGGTGAGCATGAAATGACAGCTTGAGAAAGAAATATAAAATATACTGCCTGCTGTTTCTCTCCTTCTCCATGAAGTAAAAACATTAATCTTTTTAGTTTGAACTAAAAAAAATTTCAGGTTGTTTATCAAAATTGATTCTTTGCCTCCTCACTAGTGTCTTCAGTTTGCAAAATTTTTCAGTTTCTTCATTGTGGTTATGAGACCACAGGTATAAAGTTATCTAATCTTGCTGTTTTATCACTGTGGTTTTTTTTAAAGTTTGGGATATTTATTAGAACCAGTCAAATACCAGCAGAAGTAATTTGATGAATAATTTGTTTGACAAGCAGTGGCAGAGTTCCTTAGATGATTCATACTCTCTGATTGCCTCACCTAAAGCTTTGTAGTTGCTTTGCTTTCACTGCTATGTCCTCATTTGTCTCTATACAATACTTTCTGCTGAAAGTGATGCAAATCACTTTTCCCAGTCCTTCCTATCTTTCTCTGTGTGTGTATGGGAAACAGTGAAACATACCCTAATCTGAGCATTTTTGAGCCTGTGGTGGCGAAGGCTTTTATGGCATGCACTCAGACCCCACCCTGAGCCCACTCATTTGAGCATACAAAGGGAAGATGAGATCCAGTTGTGCATTCCTTCCAATAAATGTCTCTTATAGGCTGATGAAGCATTCAGGAGTGAATTGAGCTTAATCTTAAAGTAGCCAGTTTTCTCTCACTGGAGTTTTAGAACCTCATTGCATAAGTGTTTAAAAATTTACTGTTCAGCCTAAAGCAAGTAGGTTTCTGGAGTAGAGTTCTCGATCTTTGGCATTTCCCTCTTTCTTTTTTTTGTTTGTTTTTTGGGGCTTTTTTTTGGTTTGGGTTTTTGTGCATTTATGAAGTGCCTCAAAGCAACAGAAGGAGAGACCTTCTCAACAAGACATGATCTGTGACCATTTTGTAAGATGGAGTTTCCACTTCTTGTAACAGCTGTGCTGCTATTCATTTAGGTCCTTTATGCCTACTCATGAAGGAAACAGTTAAGACAGTTTAGTCATTATCCTTTTCCTTGCAAACTGATGCTTTTGATATGCTTTTCGTTGCTTTTTAACGGGAATGTGTGATGGGTCTGTGGTCAGGTCATACAATACCCACACTGGAAAAAAACCCTGGGTGCTCAAAAACCCTCACAATTTTGTAATTACAATGACGGCTTGTACGTCTGTTCTCTTAACTGCCTCAAGTGAACCATTTCCTGACTGTGCTAGTACTACATCCCACTACAATAATCATGTCTCAACCATGTTAGAATACCTGTTGCTTTGGATGGTAGCTGTAAACAGAAGGAGAATGAAGCACCTCTGCAGAATATGTTAAATTTGCTTCCACTTTGATTTCATTGTATTTCTCTAGTTGAGAAGCCAGAAATCGATTCCAACTGTTTCCAGAAAACTTTAATAAATACCTTCTCCCACTTTTCCCAAACCTGCAGTTTGTCCTGAAGCGGTGAGGGCTAACATCAGACCTAATGCAGCTTCCCTTATTTACTGGAGTAACATTTGGGATGAACTCATTCCTGAACTTTATTTGCAATAAATCATAGGGGAAATGCTATTTTTCATGTCTGTATGGTTTATTTCTGAGTAGCCTGTTGCATTTTGGCGCTTATTAGAGTAAGAATGCTGATGTAAGGGTCCTGATTCAGCTCCTATTCATTATTCATTTGTATTCCAAGTAAATAGCTCAGTACTTGCTGCTTGCTTTGAACCATCATGCTGCTGAAACCGTCAGATTGCAGTAAGCAAAACAAAAGGTCATGAGCACTCCAGGTCTTTTAGCAATACTGCAGCAATCCTTCCTTACAATTGCATAAGTAAGCAACAAATACAGAACAATCAAGTTGCCTTTCTCATCTCAGCATTGCGTGATCATTAGTGGCTTTCCACCATGTGGAGTTGTTCCACCCCAAGGGAGATTAAATCCCACCTGAGAAGTTGTTCCTTCTTAAGCTGATGCATATGCCAGCTGTTTCATGTCTCCTTTCTTTGAAGGTGTGACAGGCTGTGAAGGAACAACCGAAGTGGCTGCTGACATCGCGTGCAATGGCTAGCAGGCTCTCTGCATCCTGGTGTTCACTCAGCAAATCAAGAGCATTAAATTAAGGCAGTAGGCCCTGCATGCCATTTGACAGTAATGGTGTGTTAAACCCGCTGCTGTCTGTATGTTACAGGGATTACTCATAAAATCACAATGCTTTTTGAAAGGATGTTCCCTGATTCAGTGCCAGCCAAGTTTTTCCTGGCTCTGTGTGGATGCTTCGGAAAAGAGGGTACTAAGAGGAGTCACGTTTTGCCTTGTGACTGCTGTGAAGGGCCAGAGATAAGCAGTGCCTGAGATCTGGAGGGATACAGTGATAGCACCTTCCATGTGCCTCTGACACCAAGGAGGAATTGGGCCAAGAGGAGCAGCTTGCCCTTCTGATGTTTATGAGCGTGACGGAGATCTTGCTTCTTACTGCAGGTTTTTACAGCTTTCTGTAAACATTGGGTGCCATCAAAGTCTAGCTATCCTATTCTCTTTGGGTCCAATCCAGTAGGACAGTTTCTGTGTACCAGTGCTACCTACCGTGTGGAAGTCTTTTGCGTATACTCTTAAATTAATTTCAGATTCCTTGGTTAAACTGGCTGTAGAGCAAAATTTCCAATAAATGAGGCTATGTTATAAACTGTCAAGTTTGAGCTAATTTCCTAAGCATTTTGAAATACTTGAAAATTAAATATTTTAATTTTCTGGTAATGTTCTTTGACTTGCTGTGGTTGTTTTAGTTATTCTTTCTCTCCCAGACAACTCACTCAAAAATAATGACTCCTTTTAAAAGCACTGTGATTGACATTACTATTCCTAGTCTGTAAAGTATTATGTGATGGGTAGTTTCCACCCATATTCTTTTCGCAGACTTGGGATTGATAGGGTAGGTGCCAAACTTGTCATGTTATAGCCTTTGGCAATTAAAATATAGGATGGTATTAGTATTGGTTCTGGGTAATTACTTGTTTTTCGAGCAAAGCTTTGACAGACAAAATTTCTGGAGACCTTCCATAATATAGTTTAAAAAGATCTTCTCATGCCACAGAAAGCAGAGATTATATTTTGCAGATAGGGCTATCGGGAAACCAGTTGGTACCATTTAATGTAAGAGATGGTTGAGTGATTTGTGGAAAATAAGGTTATCTGACAAATTCAGCCCATATTTCAGTTCATAAATCAATCATAAGCTGATCGTGACTTCCACAATGCATTCATTATTCATAAGTGCTCACTGAATAATTTGTGCAAAAAAGTATCAGCCTATAGAGAACTCGTGAGTTGTTTTGTGTTTGGTGTATGATCATGGTGTTTTGTTTTATTTTCTTACTGTATGCAACTTCTAAGTCAGAGGGTAGTAGGTAACATGAAATAGTACCCAAAGCAAATGGAATACCTTTTGTGTATGAGACTAACAATATTTATGTTGTGCTTTGCCATTGCTGCTTTTAACACGAAAGCTTTGGTGGATCTGTTGCTGCTGACATCTTCAAACTGAAGCCCACAAAGACGTGGTTCGGTTGGGTCTATTCTGCCTATTCTGCTTAAGAATTATAAGTCCAGACTCCTAGTGTTATCCAGTTCTGCACAGATTTTTCTCAGGAGATGTTTTTATGCCTAACTGGCCCTCTCTTCTTCCCTTTTTTTTTTTTTTTTTTCCTTCAACAGAATTTTTGCACATGCTTCTTTGATGCTTTCTTCTTCATGAAAACTGATTCACCTGGTTTCTAGGGGAGTAGGGTATTGGGAAAGGGAGAAAGGGTGAGGAGTAGGAGATGGTAACAGGGAGATCAATAATAATAAAAAAGATCTGCTGGAAATTATATATGTGTTTTAAAAGTCTCCAACAAGAGGGCTTGAGCTGATGTAAAGAAATCATCAGCTCTTTTTAAGTAAGACAAGAGGTTAAAGTGTGGGGAGTATCCTTTTGGCCAGAGGAGGAAGGCTGGAGAGACCCCTTTGATCTCCCCTGCCATAAGCAGCACTCTAGTGGGCAAAAAGTTACCGAAGTAGCGCTTTGGAGAGAAGGATTTTCTTCTTTCTCTGCCACTGTTATGAAATACGGCCTTAAAGTCATGGAACCTGTTTTCCTTTACTTCTACCCTCATTGCCTGCTTCCTCTATTCAGACTATGAACTACTTACAGAAGGGACTGTGTCTGATTGTGGTTGTGCTGTACGTACAATGGGGCCATGATGGCATGTGAGGGACGCCGGAGACGGCAGCACTAGTGTGTCCTGCCTATGGGTCCTTTCACTCAGCCTCTGTGGTAGCGGTGTGGTGTATCCTGTGTCCCTCCTGAGTAATGCTCCTTCAATATTTTTTTTTTTTCCTCATCATCTTAAGCTGAAAGCTGCTGGCTCAGAGGCCATTGACTGTTTTAGGAGTCTCAAACTGTTTTCCTTCCTTTATGTCCTGCCATGCTTGTTTTTAATAATAGAAAACCTCTAAAAAAAGTGGAGGTACCATTCCTTAATTTAGCATTCTGAGAGAGACTGAAGTTCAGATGCTATTTAATTTCATTAGCCTGTAGGAAAACAATGGGAAACAAGTTTTCCGTTTTCTCTTCATTACAGAGAATAGATGAGTTATGAAAAGGAGTTGACAAGGTACTCCTTAAGCAGCTGTTGAGACATAAATTTTGAGGCAACAGGCCTTTTTATCAGTACTTTGGCTTAACAGACTGTTAAGCCTGGTCTGTTTCAAAGTGATACTGAGCTGTTTTATTGTGAGGGGAAATAGAATATGGTCTAAAACTGCTAGTTATATCTGTAAGTTTAGTGTCCCAGGTTTTTTGTTATTGTGGGCATCAGATGTCTTGTGCACCAGACATCTGGAGCGATAAGCAAACTCCATCTTTTGTGTATACACACATAGGTATATATGGTAGAGTCCTGGAGTTACTAATATACATCTTGATGAGAAAAAAGTCACACACGTCCTAATTATTCATGTTTGGAAAGAAATAAATATGAAGGTTGTCTGATATTTGTACAACTGCACCATCAAGAAGCTCTAAGGAAGATTGAAAACAGCCTCACGCTTCACACTAAGATGGCATTTCTGAAAGCCTGGGCATTGAGTACAGCTCATGAGAAAATCTAAGGCACTGGCTATTTGAGATTGTGTTTGGATGCTAGAATTAAATCAGAGAGGAAGGATATAACCCAGAAGTCCCATGACATGTGTGACGTTGTTCAAGTTGCATTCCTCCGCCAGTGTTTTTGTTTCTGTGTAGTATTTGTAATGTCAAGAGGAGAGTCTGGATAACTTGTTCAGGAGGTCTGGATGCCTCTAGGCATCCTGACCTACTAGGATGAAAGTTGGAGACTTCCTGCTGCCAGGTAGAGGTGTAATTTTGTGATGACAATACCTACTTGGTGACCTGTTATCATCATTGCATCAGACAGCAAGTTTTGCAGGTCTGTTTGAAAATAGTTCCCTTATTTACACCCACTGGTTCTTCACTGGGAAGGAGAAAAGAAATGAGCATCCCCATTGCTATCATTGGATGTTAGCCCTGTTTCTGAATTAGAAACCTGTCCCGTATGTCAGTTTAGGCACTGAACCTTGGTGTTTTCCCTTCAGTCATAATTCCCTGAATCCAGACAGTTCTTAAAAATTTGGGAAAATTTTACTGAATGTCTAATGCTGGATTCAAATTTCACTGCCTATTAGATGCTCTCATAAACTTTGCCAGTCTCTGAGCCACAGAAACAAAGCTGTGTTTGCCAAATAAGGTGCAACCACTTGTTCTGCTGGCGTGGGATTTGATAGCTGAGAAATATTTTCTCATGTCTAGAAGTAAGCCTTCCAAGGTAGAAACACAGCACACTTGGAGCAGTATGTTTACTGAGAAGAAATTTCTGTTGTGTCTTCAAATAAAAGGGTTGCGTGAAAGAAGAAAAGAGCAGGTAGAACTTCTTCAGCCAGTTTTGCTGCCAAAACTAGTGCTTCCTAAGCTGCACCCTCACTGTAAAATGATGAATAATGTACCATCTTTTGTAGTACTGATTTTGTTTGAAGCAAAAAAGCAAGCATCTATATTAAAGGGCTCATCTTTCAAAAGTCCTCAGTTCACCTTCAATACTTTAATATGTACCACTAATAACGATTACAGTTGAAGAGATGCCATTATGCCATATGCCCTTTCATTGGCCTCTAGGGAGTATTTGCAAGTACACAGAGGTAAATGTAAGTTACTGCTATGATAATCAAACCATGTGTGTCATATGGCACAGAGAAATGATATACTGTTTAATAAAAAAGCTTTCTTTAATTAAGCAATATTTCATTTAAAAACATGTATAGGCATTTATCTTGTATATAAGATTAAATAAATATCTGTGTCATGGAAAGGGCTAAAATTCTGTAAGCAGTAGCTGAAGGTTACTTGATCAGATCTGGACACTTCATAAAAAGTGATGCCTTTTCTTGTCCTCTCACATACTGTGCTTAAATGATCTTTCCCTTCTCCCTCTGCTTTACTGGATACTAATCAGCTGTGTAATTGAGCGGGCAACACTTTCATTGCTTAGGTTATCAGTCCATATTTTTTACTAAATTCAGCCATCCTTATGTCTTAAAAAAATATATGAGCTTTTGAATGGAGAAATTCACGGCTGGAGATTTTCCATCGCTCAGTAAATAGCAGAGGCAGTGGAATTAATTTCATTTCTTCTTCATGTTCTTACTCTAGATTTTCCTTCTTTTCTAAAAATTTGTTTTAAAGTTTATAATTTGCCTATTGAGAGTACACATTTCTAAAGGATTTCAGTGGAAGGAAAAAATGCTGTTGGTATACTCTGCCTTCCCTGTTCCAAGACCTTATCCATCTAAAAGGTATCCTTTTTTGTTTTGCCAGATTTGATCAGTTCAAGACACTTAGGGAATTTTCCACCTCCCCAACTACTCCTAAATATTTCCATAGCTGAAAAAGATAATGTTTCTGTAGTTAGCAGGAGGGTATACCTACCTACCCCAGGCCAGAATATCCTCCTTAAAACAAGAAATCCCTCATGAAAGAACATCGGGTCCTAATCCTGTAGAGGGAAGAAGGAATCCCTATGTGGCTAAAAATTAGATTCTAATTATGCATAAGCTGAATAAAATAGGAATCGGTTAATTGTCACCGACACAAAGAATTGCAGAAAACAACCCAGGGCTAGGTCCTGCTGCATCCGGTTGATGGAAAGATTCTCACCTGCTCAAATAGAAACAGCATCAAGCTCCAAATAACTAGCATTTTAGCTGCTGTTTGTTTGGGGTTTTGTGATCTTTCTTTCTTTCTTTTCTCTGCTCCTGACAATCTAGCTGTCAGGAAACTAACCTGCTATTTAATCTAATGATGTGTTTACATTTATTAATCAATTTGAATATATATCTTCCTCAATGTGACATTCTTCCCCTTTGTCTCCTCCTCCAGATCTAAGCTGGCAGCCTTCAAAGTGATGAGTATCTTTCTTTCTTTTTCACTTGAGAAAGTGGCACAGAAGTTAAAGCGCTTCAAAGAGATTGTTATCTCTCCATAGCTATTGTATAATTAAACAACAATCTCCCTATACCAATGTACATTCTCCTTGATCTTTAAGCATGAAAACAAAAAGAAGAGGCATCTCCTGTGTTTGTCTCATCTAACAGATGAGCATTAGCTTTTCACCTTTGCTGTAAACTGGCTCAGCATTGTTGGAAAGGGCAAAAAGATTTGCGTGCTGCTATAGGAAACTACTAATACTAATTGATTAAATTGTGTGGATGTGTGATTAATGATAGTTTGGTCAAATGTGACCTTTTAAATATAGGACAGGATGTGTGCAATGACTTGCAAGATTTAATGTGGAGCTTTAGGCTATGGACAAGGGGACACTTTGCTTGTCCCTTTTGCTCAGCATGTCTCAAATAGGTTTTAGCAGTAGCAAATTAGGTAGAGCTAGATGAAATGAGAGCCACCTCCGGCTGAATTATCCAACTTAAAACAGCTTTAGCATGCTATTTTTAGATTTAAATATTCCTGCTTCATGGTGGGAGATGCCAAAGTTAATCTGCTTATGAAGATTCAGACTTCTAAAGTTTCCACATGGGGTCTGTCCAACAAGAAAACAGATTTTCTGTTTTAGTGTTTTAAACAAATTTAGCTTTGGATTTTTAATTTAGCTGGAGGAAGCAAATTGCCATCCGGGACCACATTGTGGTATGGTAGGTAAATACTTACCGGGCCACATTTTCAAGCATGCAAACTCCCATTTTGCCACCGCCTTTGATGAAGCTACAGGAGTTGTGTCATCAGCCAAGGAATTTGCATCTCTGGAATCAGTCAGTGCAAGTGCTAGGAGAGGGGGCAGAATGACGTGGCACCAGACACTCTTTATTTTAAGCCGTTTCCACAAAAAAAGCCTGATCAAAGGTTTTTAAAAATATCTCTCCTGTTACTGTAAATGACAGTAGACTGACTGTATAGAACTGTAAAAGTCAACTCAAATGAGACGGGTAACAGCATTTTACTTTGTTTCAGACTCACTGCAGTATGGTTTAATGAAAGTATCTTCTAAAAGCTAGTTTATGTTTGAGCTCTAATTCATTGTTATATATAACATAATGATAACTATTAGTGTTGCTGATCTACAATAGAGGGCTGAATGTGCAAGTAGCTTTTTCCTCTAGTTTGGAACTAAATGTTACTGGCCTGGCTGCAATCCCTCCTGGCTGGTTAAAGAAATGTGTCAAGGGATCACAGGAATATAGACATCAGTGGTGCATTTGGAATTAAAGCTTGCTCTGAGCCCTTGATTCCTTTGCTCTCCTTAAAGATTTCCAGCACAGTGTGATGTGGCTAACTCTTTTTAGCACAAAGAACCTGTCTAAGCAAATGTCTGAAGTATGGTTCCAGATGAGTTTTCTCTAAGGAAAATATTTGTCTTTAAATCTTTTCAGCTCTAATTAAGCCCATGTACCTACATTTCATGTCTGTGAGCTGTAATTGCTAATGTTTGCACAGAGGAGCAAATGAGGAGCTGCCATGACTGCTTAGTAAAATGCACACAAGCAAAAATGCACGCAAGCAGAATCTGGCAGTCAGGGCCAGTCAGTTCAATGACTGTCTGACTGGTTCTTGTGGAAAAGGATGCAGCTCTGCTGCATTTGGAGCCAGCTTCAAATAAATATGCCTTCTCTTCAGAACTGGGCATTGCAAACTTCTCTTAGCTTCAGGAATCAGACTGCTTTGTAGCAGCACTGCCGGGGGAAAAGGCTGCTGCAGGCCAGAGGAAGCCTGGGGAAAGGCTGTGCTTGAGGGAGGAACTGCAGCCACAGGACAGAGGTGCCTTTGCTTCCCTCCCAATCCGTGATGCAGTTATCAAAAGCACAAGGCTAGGCTAGCAACTTAGGGTAACAGCTACAGAAATAAGGGAGGGAGGGAGGGAGGGAGGGAGGGAGGAGAAATAGTTGTAGCTGAGTGCATAAAGAAGAAACAATTCATTTCTTGGCTTCGGTCCTGCTGTGCCCAAGTCCTGCCTGTTCTGCTGGTGCAGCAGGTAGGCGTGGGCATGATGGAGTTGTCTTATCCCTCCTTTTCTTCTTTCCTTGAGGCAGTAGGAGCTGCTCCCTAATATACCCATGGCAGAGAGGATGGATCTTAGCTCATTATGCTGTGGATCCAAGCACAAAGGAGAATGCTTCATTTCTGCTATTTGTGGGTTTGCTTGTTCTAGATGAATGGACTGAAATTATTCTCTCGGTGGAGAATGGATATGTGGGAGGTATGTGTGTTTCTGTCTCCAGACAATAGCTACCTTGCTTCGGGAATTGTTCTTTTGGCCTGATTTTTTTTGGCCAATTGATCTTTTGGCCCAGCTATCAGTGTAAATCAAGGCATAGTTTCAGAGATTGAATTATACTACTGAAATATTACCAGTGTATTGAACTGGTGTGAAATCACAGTCTAGCTACTCATGTCAGCTCCCTGGGAGTAAGGAAGGAGCTGAATGCTTCCATCCAACAGAAACGGTCACTGCCTGCAAATCCAGTACCTTGTCTGAGACTTCAGCAAGGACTTTACTGTCCTCATGTGAGGTACCAGGTGAGGTACGTGAATCTCTGCTAGTGAACTGAAACCACAAGTCTATTGCATCAGCTTTTATTTACCAGAGTTAAAATGGAGTTTATTCTCTGGGGTTATTACTGTCACTCATTATTAAAGGTCTAATTAATGCTGTTGATTCTTTATTATTGGTTTAGAATTAATTTCTTATTTCCCACTTCATGAATGTTAGCTATGTAAAAATAAAGGCTTTAATTAATTGACTGAGTTAACTTTTCCAATATACATCAGTAGCACTCCTTCCCACACACGTATCCAGAAAGGCAGAATAAAAGTGACATATAGTAAAGGAAGCAGAATGTCTAAGTTCAGGTCATTAAAGTGGTAATAATAAAGGCTTCACCAAATGGAAAATGCCACCAATCTACTCCAAACTGTCTTGATCAACACTCAATTCATTTTTATTGTTTATAGTGTTAATTATTTTTTTGGGGAAAAAAAAGTATAAATTTAATTCATAGTGTGGTTGTTAAATTGTAAATAACTGAAACTGCTGAAGCTTTTCCTCTAATAAAATTGTAATTGGCCTTTTAAAGTAACTGCACTAATAAATTTCGCTTCTCCCTCCTCATACTTAATAAAGCACAGATTCTTAGTTGCCTTAAGTCACCATCAGTCCTTTAGTGCAGTGAAATTTTGCTAGCCTATACCAGCTGAGAATCTGGCCCAAAGCAGGGCTGAGACAACAGAAGAAAAACATCATCTACAAGGTATTTATGTATAGGATTGTTACTCTGGCTGAAGTCAATGCTTCGCCACCAGAGGAGCAAAATAGGTCATTAAAATTATATATTCTCATTGAGATGTTTTATATATAGTGGTAGAAATTTGGAATAAAAAGTATGGTTCTGTTTTGCAGTTGCTGCTAGTTACATATTAAACTGATTTTATTAACGTACTAAACAAATGATAGCTGTAATGCACCACTTCTCAGTAAGTCTTAAGTACGTATGTGTTGCTTGTTGTAGCACCTCTGTACCTTCTGATCCACAGCGTACCTAATCTCAACAGTGTGGTTGTAAAATGGGCAAAAACCTAGATTCATCCCATTTTAGTCCTATGGCTTGAATCACCAGACCTACATGTTTGAACTGGCTGGGCACCTGCTGTGGAAGGACACGAGCCTCCAAAGGGTGAATACTTTTATAAATGATGGTATGAATGATTGAGCCAGGCTGCTCAGGCAGTGTGTGGTGAAGCAGAGAGTTGAATAGAGGTCTTCCAAATTTTGAATGGCCTGTGACTCCAGGAGTGTCTTCTCCTTCGCAGTAATCTTAGAGAGACTGTTCTGATGTTTTGTTCTTATTCTCTGTGCCATTTCTGATAGCAGCCGTGCCTAGAGACATTTCTGTCTTAAAATCACCTTGGATAAAGTAATTGTTTTGTGCACAAGAGTCGCAAGTGTGCTTCAGGTTCCTCTGCTTACTATTGTCAATACGTTTCTGGGTTTTGGATGTGAAGCCTCTCTCTCAGTGGTTAGTGTATTTCCAGGACGCTTCATCTACAGATTCTGCATTAAATATTGAGGCTTATATGTGCAACCTTTATAGTTTTGCATGTTTACAGAAGATTTTATACGTGGTAATACACATTCCCAAGTGCAAGGATCCCATTTTCTTGGGTTTGTACCTGTAGATTTGGTGTACCTTTGCATTCATACAGCAGGTATGTGATAATCTGGCAGCAGTTTGCCCTGCACAGGAGTTTGGCAGAAGCCCCAGGGTGGAGCATGGTCCTGGAACTTGACTCTGGTTGCAGGTGCTGGGTAGTACAAGCATATAACCATGCTCCTCCGCAGGATGTAGGGCAGGGCTCTCGCCCTTAATGCCAGCAGCCATCCAGCTTCCATAGTCCCTTTAAGTTCTAGAAAAAGGAAGCCACCCAAGGTGTCATTTAATGATACTCTTGCAACTGCAGTGTCCCGGTTGTACATGAAGAACCATTCCTCCCGTTACAGAGGTGGGAGTTTGTAGATGGACCAGAAGTTGGCGCTTACATGTCAGATTGAAAGAAACCTGCTCTTGGTGGCTAATTATCCTGAGTCTGCAGGGTGGCTTGCTGATTCCCTGTAAATAGCACTTAGTCTAGTCTCAACCTGTTAAAAGTGTAGGATGATTAACATTTTTTTTTTCCAAGTATTTCATTTTGACAGCACTATAAACAAAAGCACTTCTATGCATCTTTCTTTGCTGAATTATTTATTTGACTGTAGGTATGAATCATTCTTTATTGCGGAATACAGTACAGTCAGGTCCTAGTACTAAAACATCAGTGCTAATTAGCTGGAAATAAAATTGTCAAAAATACTTGATCCTAATTAGGGTCTTTTTAATGTTTATATGCTGTGGACTTGATCTTCCTCCCAATGACTGTGTAAATCTGGAATGCTTTCATTGAGTGTAGTATGGTATTCATGCAAATGAGATGATAACTTTATGGCTTGTTCTTATGGTTATTATATGCTGTTAGCTAAATAAGAAAGCAGTTCAAACTTTAAATTGATTAAGTAAAATCAGTCCACGTTTCCTACTGCATATCTAAAGTACAGACATTTTAGGAGCTATGCAATTCAGGAATCATAGATCTGACCATACTCTGAAAAATAATTACATACTCTAATCTATTTTACATAGGAATATGTGTAGATAATTAACTGACTCCTTTTTATATTAGCTAGTATTGTTCAGTTCATATGGCTAAAGTATTAGAGTTGATCTGCATGATGAGCAATATGGAGTCATATGTGTTAAAAGTTACTCAGGTCCTCTGAGGCTTCCCCACATAGTACATTCTACCATTCTGTTTCTTTCCCTTTGAAATCAATTATCTGTCTTTTTCTTGAGTGAAGCTCAGCTGCTTCTCGATGTAATTCCTCAGCTGTTCTCCATCCATTTTCCCAGTTGCCATGTGCATCAAAGCACTCAATCCTATAATATTGCCTCAGCTTTGTACTTCTGTCCCAAGAGTTTTCTAGAATAATCTTTTGATGGTTGGGCCCAAAAACTAGATTTAACCAGACGTGAAATGGGTTTGGATTTAGTATTTTAATCCATGTCTTCAGAATTGAGACAAAGTTTAGATTTGTGTCTGAACCTCATTGAACTTTGAAATAGGTCACATTTAGTGAACTTGCAGGATCTCATCCTTGATAAGCAGGAATTTTTGAATCCTGAGTTGTCTCTCACCGACTTCTGGTGATCTGCCCGGGACCTCCAGAGTCACTTTTACAATTCCTCCAGTCCAGACTTCATATACTGTAGCCTATTCTTCCTAAGGTCCATGCCCTGTACTTTATAAGCATAAAGATCAAAAAAAAGTATATATTCTTTGTTTTTCTGAAATGAAAGTGAACTTCAAAAATCATAACTTCTTTTTCTTCAGAGTTAAATTCAAATGCAGTTATGCCAAAACAACATGGTTGCAAACTGTTTATTTTTGCAGCTACATAAGTAGAAGCTAAAGTAGAAAACATTTTTTTACAGCAAATAATTGACATGTTATTTTTCTCCTTTATAAATTGCTTAAGGGGGCTTGTGATTTTATTGATATATTTATAAATTTGTTATAACTGTTTGGATAATTCTGTAGCTAATTCTTGAGCTGTTAAATAGTTTATAAACTATTTTGAGGATTTTTAGTTCAGAATGCAGGGGTTGTCAGTGGTTGTCAGTTTCCTGGGTTCATGACTAGCTCTGGGTTCTTGCTTTTTCATGGTCTGTAGAATGAGTGTTGGGTCCCTGTGTGGGACCTTTAAGGGTAATTGCAGTAGAAAAGAAATAATAGTGACTTTTAACTGGGCTGATTTAGCCATGCAGCATATTAGGTTTCTGGCATGACAGTCCCACTTTGAATCTTGCTGTCTGGGAGCATTCTCTAATGTTTAGCCCTAAATTGAGCCAGGTCTGAACCGATGCCAGATCAGGGTGAATTACTTCAGATATTTACTCGAGGGTTTGCTCACCCCAGGTTGTCTTAGGTCAGGTAAGAATAGAAACTGCTTTGCTGTTTAGCAAACAACTAGAGAGGTGTTCTGAAGAAAAGGATCATTTCTTTCGCATATAGGTCCTGAATGAATACCCAGATGAAACTGTTTCCCTGTGCCAGCCTCCCTTGCTGTCCTGAGCTCTGCTTTATGGGGACTTGAGCCTGATTCTGTCCTGCTGTAGCCCCATTAGCACAGTCTGGAGAGGCCATCTACGGACTGCACAGATGTATAGTAGCACATACGTTTATGTTTGATTAAGTATGATCCAATAAATGGAGAGATTGCATTTATCACCTGTCTGAGGAGGTCAAGTAGGAAACAGGGGAGATGCCTAGGAAAGAGCTGTTCAGCGTGCTTTAGGTTGGATCTCATTGCTTTCCAGAAACTCCAACTCATCAGTTCCGCTGCATTTAAGATGACTGTAATGAGGGATGTAATGTCTCTGCGAATTACCTTAAAATCTTTTAAAAGCTCTGTCACTATTCTTTCCCTTGAGATTAAAGACTAATCTTGGGTATTTGCCATCTCGGAATCTACCTAATTACCAGAGGTTGTATGCTGGTCAGTAAGAGATACTTTGTGAAGGACAGGGGAATTGTTCTGGTGTTTGAAACATCAGTAACTGGGCACATCATTCCCCTGGAGATCAGTTTGAGGAGAAGGAGCTAGGAAAGTCCTGATCTTCTAACAGGAAGCTCCTATTTCATGAGATGAGCCATCTCCTAAAGTGGGTCATCTCCCCACCCCTGGGACTTTCCCACAAAGTGGCTGATTTGCATGAGGACTTCAGACTGGGCAGAAGACGAGGCTCAAAGAATGTATTGCTGCATCCGAGAAAGTTGCTGGCTGTTCATAAATCCAAAGTAATTTGCCCTAGTTATAAAACAAACTAGTGAGTCTAGTCTAGTGAGTGAAAAGTATAAGGATGCTCTCAGTCCTTCCCTTCACAGAGATAGTCTCATGCACTGCTGCAGCAGCTTTGGAGTGTCTTTTGCTTCATCGCTCTCCCTGCCTTTCCCAGGCTGCACTGAACTCTATTCCCTGATCGGCTCCCAACTCCTTCAGAGCGTTTTAACTTACAAAATATAGTTGCTCGTACAGAGCAACTACTTTTGCCATTCCCTGGAGATCCATTCTGTCTGTTTGGCTTGTCTCATTGACGTTGCTTACTGGCTAGTTCTCCTGGGTCTTGTATTGTACAGACTGGAAGGAAGGGCTCTCATTTGTCCAAAAGCGAGATGAGGGCTGTGGGTTGTGTTTGCAGGCTTGAGTGAGTTATTGCTCCCAGCTATCCTCTTTACCTTCCTGTTGGAGATGGCTAAATGAGATGTATCCCCTCCCTAATCACTGCATGATGCAGTTAAGCCTCATACTGATATGCTGAGCTTTGCAAGACAGTTGGACTATTGCTCGATCTGTCTGCTGTGGGATCACACATGAGGAGGATGGTCACTCTATAGTGCCAGCTGAATTTGGGTTTCATCCCAAGTCAGAAGCCACTTGCCTTGAGGGAATAGGATGAGGAACAAAGTTCCAGCTAGATGGAGAGCAGTAAGACTAGCCTTGAACTGATTTGGCATCAGTCCTTCAATGGGAAGGCCTTGTGGTGGTTAATACCCATTGTGAGAATTTTGAGGTGATTAATAATTATTAAAGAGGGTTTGTTTCTCCCACTGAGCTGTTTTTAAATTTGTGCTGTGAAGCCTGCTCAGCAATATAGTATAGAAGCAGAATAAATAGTCTTGTACTCGGATCGTACTCTACCAATGTAGACTTTTTCCTGACCAGCTTAGGCCAGCAGTAATATGGATCCTTCAAGCCAGGATCACCCAGCTTCTGCCCATCCCTGGGCCAACAGCTCTTCAGGTTGACCTTGAAATAGAGACAGTTAAAGTGCTGTCTGTGCGGTAGCACTAGAAAGCGTTTAAAACCCAGTGGCCTGGATCTGGCTTGCAACTTATTTGTAGCCTGCACTTGCAGGCAGGGCTGATCTGAAGGCACACCTTGCTTATACTTGTTTAGCCAACATTACCAGGAACATCACTATTTCCCAGTTTCTTTCCACTGATGAGGAAATACTGCATTGGTAACTCTCTATCCTAAGCAAGAGTAGCAAGGGAAGCCCACAGTGGAAGCCAAAATTCAGACTTAATTCAGAGAGTAAAATCCTAGTGCTGTTGAACTTGGAGGTAAAATACATCATTGGTGCAAGGTGCTCACATTCATGGTGCTCACATCCAGCACAAACACAGTACAGGCTTGGGAAAGGATGGCAATCTTAATTCCTTCTCACATGATGTAAGGTTGAATTGGGTCCCTAGGTATAGTTCAATAATAAATATGTAATAAACTACTGAACTTTTGAAAGTTTTCCTTGTAAAGTTATAAAATATGCAAAGTGTTGCTTGAGAGACTGAAATGGTTTCTTCACAGTCGTGTTCACCCAGTAGATCATACATGTTTATTAAGTATTTTAAGTCCTTTATTAGGGTTACCCAAAAGCATTATTTTGTTCTAGCTGTTAAATCAATATTTAGGGAGGTTTAAGCTACTTACAATTTTTCCAAGGCACTAGAACGGCTTACTGTGCTTTAATCTATCCGAAAAGAACACATCTAGAAAGTATTTTTAAGTACTTTGAAGAAATAGTATGACACTTTGTTGACAAGATAACTCCATCTAGACAGCAACATGAGGAAAAAGTGAAGACAGGGATTACTTGACTTTGAAAAGAGAGTAAAGAACATTCTTCTAACGTATTTCCATGACTCTGGTCTGAGCTGAAACTGATGAATAGAAAGTTAAGGGTTGTGGATTTTGATGCTTTTTACACCATATCCTAGGACCATGAGTTCTACCACTGCATGATGTTAATATTAAGTACTTCTTTATATGTATTGTGCACAAAAGACCTTTATAAAGTGTTGGGAAAACAGACAGTTGCCTGATGGTTTCTGCTAAGTAGTATTTTATATCATGCTTCTAGAAAGTAGTTTTCTCCTTAGAAGTTGCTAAAAAACACACTTATAAAGCCTTAGTTTTGTTTTTAAGCTACAGAAAACTATGTTTAAAACATGGTTGTTATGCAAAAACTTTCCATCTCAATATGGCAGGTATGTATAGCAAAAGTGATTTGGTGTTCAGACTGAATTGCCTGAACCGTATTTCACACGTTATAAGATGCATAAACACATACTAGTAGAAAAGACTTGGCCTTGAAAATACTCTACTTATACATATAGGAATCTATGGGATGAGGTTCTTAATTTATTACATAAGATACCCAACACAGAATTGAAGGAATTTCTTTATAGTAATTAAATAAACTACCTTGGAGAGAATGTAGATGTTAATTTTAACATTTCCTGTAATACTTCCCTGGGCCTTCTATATTTAAGTAAACTGGAACTGGGATTTTTGTTTGGATCACTGAAATACTCCCACTTCTTGTTTATTTTCAGTGGTAGTATGACACTCCTATTGTGTGTTTTTAGGGTGAAATAGAACGTCCAAGTTAATGATCAGACTTTTATTCCTACCGCAGAAAATAATAATTTATTTGACTTTGGTCATCTCTTAAACATCCTAGAGCACAGGAATCAAACAGAGAAATGCAGAAGATATCTTTATTGATTTATACATACAATTATATTTACGGTGTGTGGTTGCCCAAAGTAGCAACATACAATTTGATCTAAGCATGGATATAAGTTCTCAGGCTCAGCCTCAAGAATAAACAAAATGGCAAAACTGGAATTCAAGGAAATTATCATAGACTGAATCTTCTGAAGTACTTCCAACTCATTTTGCATGTCGTTCAACTTAAATCATCAGATCATCTTTCTATGTTAGAATGGCAATTTTTGTTTTGGAAAGCTGCTTGCTGTAGATAAGAGTTTTGTGAGAGAATGAAGGTCGGGACAAAAAAAGTCAGCAGTTACATGATATGGTATCTAAAACACTGGTAAAATTTCTCTACTCCAAACAAATGGAAATTTTGAAGTATACCATTGCTGTGCCAGCAATGAGAGCCGTGTCAGCAGATCTAAATCCAAACTTTGGGTTTGTTTGTGAACTCTAGACTCTTATCAAGTTATGTGCAAAGGTGGGCCTGTATCAAAACACAACAGGTAAATATATTTGAATCTGGTGTAGATCAAACGTGTTCCATGCTCCTGTACCATCAATGGGCTTTACGAAATACAATGCAAAATTTTGTATCTGAGCTGGACCTGAGCATTACAACATTTACCCAAATAGTGGCATTGGATTGTCATTGCACTTGTGGTCACTTTGGTGATTCTGCAGATACACAGAAGGCAAACATGGTTTTACGCCTTTACTCAGTAGTGGAGTTGAGAGTAGAAGAGAGTTTGCTCTCTTCAACAGATCGGTTTTATATCCAGTCCAGAGAGAGAAAAAATGTCCTCCTGTATGGAGTATTGCCAGTTTGAATCTTGATGAAAGGATTAGTGTCTTTGGATCTGGGCCCTGGAAATGGCTGATTTAATGCTATGTCTTTTACCATTTATCTTGGTGGCTGATGTTTTACCAGTGGCACCATTGTGTTTATATACGGGGTTATCCAAAGAGAAGAGTAAATGGAATGAGAGGCCGCCCATGAGTTGTGTAGGGCATGTTGTTGTAGTAATTTATTCCCAGTGCCAAACTGGACAGCTACTTCCCCCAAAACCTGTCTGTTATCAGCTTGTATTTCAATTTCCCTGCAGTGTCTTTGGACTGGGTTTTAGGCTACATATTTTTTAATTAGCTATTGGTAATTCTAAAACCTTTGAGTATCTCCACTTCGCCAGACTTTGATTCTAAGGCCAGTGTGTTATAAGAGCTAGAAGCCGTATGCAGTAACACTTCTGTGGATAATGTCTTCTGCAGGGAACGTGTTGCTTTTTAAAAGACAGCATGGTTAACCTCTTAAGACTGTTTTTTGTGAAAGGGAGAAGAGAACTGAATGTGACTGTCATATCTTGAGGTCTGACTTTTGACAGCTCTGCTCTTCATTTTCAACCAAGGAATTACTGTTGTTTATTCCTTTCTCAAAGAGATTCAAATGGACTGGAAATAGGCTGAGGATGGGCACTCCAGAGTCTCTCCCTGTATGGCTTCTCTTCACCTACTATCATGAGGCCAAAGGTGCTGTTGCTACCAGCTCATCTCTATGTTTTATGTCCTCCATGAATGACACGTGTAACATGTTAGGCTGCTGGGAAAATACTACAACCAAAGTACAGTCCCAAGAACTCCCTCTGAGTTTACCAGAAAAACTATGCTAAATTTAATGGGCAACTGAAACCATATTCATGGCTTTCACTGTAGCGTATTTTCAGTTAAACAGATCTCATTGCAGGATGGGTGTCACAGCAAAACATAGGCTTTGCATTGTTTTATTAGAAAGCATTGGACTGTCCCCATTTAAATGTACTATACTAGGAATGTTGTTAACTGTGTATTGACACAGTATATCGTGTGAGTGATGCAAGTTTTAATGGCTTTATACTCTCCATCAACATGATGTATCATAATTGCTTTTTTGGACCAGTTACAAGCTGAGCGTAAATAGTATTAATGAATTCAGGTTTATTATGTGTAAGTGTATCTGCAGTGCAGCAAATATGCATCCATCCATGAAACATCTTAGCATGCTCAGGGCAGGACTTCCCCCTTTCTTTCTCATCTTCTTCCTGCTTATCTGCCTTCTGAAAGGCAAAATAACTTGCCTCTGTTTTTCTCGAGTTGTAACTGGTCCCCTCGGCCTTGGCACTTCACCACATTTACTGGATACGCTCTTGCATTTCTGTCTGTCATGTCTTTTGTTATGAGCGGATTGCCCAAATAGTCAAATCCATTCACAGGTTGCTGGCCAAGGGCTGTATCATATTGACAACATGAGGTATTTTATTTTATCCTTTTTGTGTATGTCTTGTATTGCACATATTATCAGACTTTTGCTTCTCCTGCCAGTGTGCTGGGGAACTTTGGAAAGCAACACAGGAAAGAATGAGATGACAGCTGTAGGTAAGCCAAAAGCACATTCTGCCCATGCTTTCCAGGTCTGAGGCCTCACTGCAAACCCCTTCTGTGCTCTCCGCCCAAAGGCTTGGCCTTCTCCTGAGAGACTGCCATTGTCAATTCTGTCAAAAGAGAGTGAGTCAGGGGGGTCTTCATAGCGTCAACAGCTTCTTCCTGAATTAAGGTGATCTGTGATGGCTTGTGATGCACCCCTCTCCGAAGCCTCTAGGCCTGTGTTCTGGCATGCTGCACTGCATTCAGACCAGTATTTGTGTGTATTTCAGAGTTGGAATTCTAACCACATAAAGAAAAGCAGAAGCATGACAGAGCGGAAGGGTGGTTCTGGGTTTGAGATTGCAGCCTGGGAATTATGGCACGTGGATTCAGGTTTTTGTTCAGCTATATGTTCTGCATCATCTGCCAACCTTTGAAATGGGGCAGTAGCAGTTATCCCACAAAGATAAGTAAATTATTAGGAGATGCTCAGGTATTCTAAGTCTATGAGACTATATAACTATACAAGACAGCTGTACAGACTGGACCCCACTTTCTCAGTGGGTCTTCTGGTGTCCTTGCCATCCTCCTGCCATGCAGCTCCATCTGTAGACCTAGCTCCTCTTTGTCAAAATGAACTTCATCTCTCTGTGTAGACTCAAGGGTGGCCCCCGCTTTTTCCAATGCTCCTCGTACTCTCCTTTCCCCTTGTCCCTAGATTAAGGTCAACTGATGTAAAATGTCAGAACAACAGGCATGCAGCTGGCTAAAGCTGTGGTGGTGCTGGACATTTACACAAGAGTTCCCTTAGCGTATAATGTGGAGTGCACGGGATGAGTGGTGGTCCTGCAGTACAGGAGGTATACAGAAAGGGAAAGAAAGGACTGTGGAAAGATGAGACTAAAATCAAAGGCTGAGAGAAATGAGAAAGAGAGCAGTGGATGTTTCTCTCCAGGAGGCCCTTGTCAATCTTTAGGTTTCCTGCTGCCTTCCCATGTTTTATAAATGGACTGAACAGATGACAGAGTTTCTATTTCTAAACCTAACGAGATGCTGCTAGTCTTCTGTGAAATTGGTTGGATATGTAGTGATAAGCTAATACTTAGTAGCAGTTTTCCCTCTCATGACAGTATGAGTCCTAAATACCCAGTTTTATTTTGTGTCTTTTGTTATAATGCGGATGATCTTCTCATTAAGGCATGACTGGGGTAGAGCCAGGCTCCCTCTGCACAGGCTTGCTGATCTGACAAGATGCTTCTGAGCTGTTAACGGCTCTTGGGGAGACAAGAGCCTCCTGGGGCCAAGGCTGACCATGAGGGTACTGCCTGCTGGATGCACATCCACTGTTGCTGCCACAGGAGACGACGTAGATAAATAGATGCAGGGCAAGGGGAAAGAGGGTGTTGAGGCCACCTTTTTCCAGTAGATGTAGCTGGCTAGTGGCTTAGTCTGCTTCTCTCAACCCTGAGCCTCTGTTGGCCTGTGGCTTTAAAGTTTGGTACCCAAAGAGAATGCACAGCTCTGCAAGAGTCATGTAATTGCTCTGTGTCTGAGATGACCTGTCCTGTGGTTAATAATGTACACATATTTCACAGAACTGCCCAGAAAGTGGTAGGCATTTTTGGAGATCATGATGACTGCATCTCTAATGCCAGCAATAAAATTGCCATTTATATTAAAAGCCCCAGAGTGCTGAAAACTTAGTTGGAAGTTCTAGATGAGACATTGCTTAATTTTCTCCTGCCCTTGCAAAACCACAGTCAATTTTTGCTGCTGTTTTTAATAATAAATTGGGAAAAATGTGCATGCTGTAAACCTTTTAGCTATGGTTATTTAAACTCTCAGAGTTTTGGGGGTTTTGTTTGTTTTCTCTCCCCTCTTCCCCCTCCTTTTTGTTCTCTCTGTTCTTTTTTCTGTTTAAGTGTTAGTTAATAACTTTAATATGATTTTTTTTAAAAAGTGAAGGCAAGTAATAAGACCTGGTTTGGATAGCTTGGAGGCCCAGCTGTTAACTGATGGAAGGCTTTTCTCGTGTAAGCTCTTGTGATTTACCTAACATTGCTAGTATTTTATAGTCGTAACTGCAGTGGAATAAGAACTCTGCAATCTTTCTGTTCGGAACTGAGCCCTCAAATTGCATATAAAAACTCTGTGTTGCTAGAGCTTTCTGTAGATTCGACTCACTGAGCTACTTAGTGGTTTTATTAACCATATTAACTAAGAGCACGTGTACATCTGCTCTTGGAAATTTCAAAGTTGCTTTGGAGAATTCCAAAGTGGGTTTCCATTGTGAAAGAGTTATCAGAACAAGTTTGTGTTGCTAGTTGCCATGTATCCCTCTCGTATGTCTAACAAAGAAACTCTCTAAGTTGTTTTGCCCGTTCACCTGCTAGTCACTTTAAAAACCAGTGGAGGCAAGCTGCTTTGAGGGTCTAGAATTACTTATTTTTTGTTCAGCCTTCCAGGTATAAAGTAAAAACTATATAGATGAATTTCCCTTTGCCTTAATACAACAAGGTTCAGAGTCTATCGAACACATCACTGCAAGCTCAATTTAATAATAATATGAGTTTATAGGCTCACTCAGCCTGAAAATAAATTGAAAGGTACTAGAATTAGTTTTTTGCACGAACATTTTCTGCCACGGAAGTTCTAATGAGCAGGTAACAGACAGACTTGGCAAGGAATAGAATAATAATAAAACACATGAGGAATGGAAGCTAGCAAAAAAATGGAAAATGCAGCAAAACAAGAAGGAACAACAATGGCCATTATTCCCAAAGAATACCAATGGAATTATTAAATTAAGCATTGGAGCATTGTCATTGGAAAACAGCACTCACTGAGACTGAAGCTTTCTGCATAGGATGTGTAAATTGTATGTGTGGGAGGTATACGCATGTGTATAACTGTCTCTAAATGAGATTTTTGGGGAGCTTGAATCTCAAGAACTTTGTTTTGTGGGTGATTTAGTCCCTGTTTCATCTCTCAATTACCTTGCACTTTGCAGTTAAAAGGCAGGACAGAGGAACAGCCCTGAGGTGACCAACTGACTGGGGAGACCTGTCTGACTCGCACTCCTTGCTGAGCCACAAGATGCAGCAGGGCACAGAGTGCTCCTCTCCAGGGACAGCCTTAGTCGTTTGTCCAGCTGTTCATATGCACAATAGTCACACTGAGTGATTTGACTTCTAAGAAAAGTTGACATTTGTTTATTTCCATATAAAACAGAACTGTTTGTTGATACCCAGCTCTAACCCCGTAGTCCTGACAAAGCATATAAAGTATCAGCAGGAAGGGTCCAAGCCTGGCTTTGACAAAGGATGTGGTGTGACTGTCTGTGATAATGGGACAGAGGGGAATGGGGAATGTAGTCCTGCTCGGGTTTTGTAGTAGGGCTTTTTCAAACTTGAGATATTATGTTGAATTTGACCCTCTCGTCTCAAAAGCAAGATGCTACTGATTTGATCAGCTTAGATGTTTGCTTCCTACAAGCCTGCCTCTCTGATAGCTTCATGACTTTGCAATCAGACACTTCCCAGCTGAAATAGGTAGTTGGTTCACATTCTGACAACTGATGTAAACGTTTTGTGGAAGTAATATCAATGTCTTTTAAATAGGATCTTTAACTGCTCTCATTGTACATTCAGTCTTTCATTTCCTGGCTGTATTCTTGTTTTGTTTAATCATTTGGAAAAAAAAAAAAATCCATAGACTTTCCTTTTTCTTTTCATTTCATCAGCCAAATTTAATGTTTATATCATGAGAGTGAAAAATGTAGGAAGATAGCTGATTTCTAGCTGTCATTCCTGTACTACTTGTGGTGTGTGCAAGCAGAAAGGTCTAATAACAGACTTAAGGATATGTCTGGCTTTCCTTTTTCTGGTATGCACTACTCGATTCTGCTGAAAGTGAGGAATAAAATTAGTGCTGTTCATTTTCCTATAATTTAAAGCAATCCATTTTCTCCTAGCCTGAAATTCAGGTTATTTCCCAATCCCATTTTGTTCAGAACATGAAGAAAACACTCATCTGTTCAGTCCTAAAAAAGAAAATTCAAATGTGGCTTTACTATGCCTCTTTGCTGATGTGGGCTTTCTCTGACGCACATTGATTGCCTGTCATACTCTGTAAATCAAAGTTATATATCTACATGCCCCATACGACCACTGCTATAAAGGGATCTAATTGTTTCTCTGTTCAGCTTGAAGGGCAATAAACAGATTAATAAGCATATGCATAAACAACTCATACGTATTATGAAAGATTATAATTTGCATTTATTTTTATCTGCATTTCAAGAATTACAGATGCTAGCCTCTATTAGACAACCCAGTTTTGTCACTTGCACAGTAGGGAATCTCTCCCTAGGAAATATTTTCTTTCCTTGACACTATTCTTTCATGAGTCCTCTTGAAGTTGATCTGGGTCTTGAATCAAAGCTATCCTAAAGGTTTTACTGGATACACCTGTGAAGTATGAAATCCCTTTTAATATCTGAGGGTGGATAAAAAACTTCAGCTTGGATCACTCACAAACATCTACAAAACCCCATAGTTTTGATTTCCCCAGTTTTTTCTCTCGTGTCTTGCAGTCCTTAGATGGTGCTTAGTTTACCCTTACAGAATCCAACAGCAGGATTAAAAAAGAGCCTTGGCTCTCATTTTAAGAGTGTGTTGTTACTCATGGATATAAAGCAAAACTTGAAAACATGATCACAGGTAACCATATAACTTAGAACCCCCAATTGGAAATATGCTGGTTTTACCCTTTACCTCCACATGGATTCTAGAAGGCACTTTTTAGAGCTGCAATAATGTAATTGTGCTGCTTCTACCTTTTCTTACCTCTAATCATCTGCTTTTGTTGTAAAGCAATGCATCCACTGGCTAAATAACTACGTGCTGATAGGCTTTATTTAACAATTCTTGTCTTTCACTTCTTACTGAGTAAAAAATAAAATACAAAGAGATTGTAGAGACCAGAATAATGAGCTGGTCATCACCAGAAATGTTAACATTTCTGCATGCCATTCTAGGTAGCCTAGAAAACCATTTCCCAGGTAAATTCACAGAAGTATGTGTGTGAAGTCCAGTGCGGTTCATCCTTCCTAAAACTCAGTAGCCCTTTACTACATTTAGTAAGTGCGTGGCAGTGCCTATTAAAAGATATGTTGTCATGAGCTCTCTGTAGGACTTGAAAGCCTGCCTGCTACAGTACTATACATAATGGCCCAAAATGTTTGAGCAAAGGCTGCTCTGGTTTAAGGTTTTTATCATAAGACCATCTTGAAGGAATTTGTTTTTTGGCTTAGTATTACAAAACTTAAAATTCTGGGGTAGCCAGTCCAGTAAGCACACAGCAGTAGGCTTCTGTGTCCTGTATGGGCACTGAGCAGCAGGGCAGGGAAAGGGGCATCATGTATTCTGGAGCTGAGAACAACAGTATTTTCTTGTTTTTAAAAGAAAAAAAAGCGCAGAGTTGAACAGAGTTGAATTGCTCCTGCTAGAGACACACAGATATCCCTTTGTGCTGCCTGGTCTGCAGACTATCTGATTTGGGCTGCAGTGCTTGGTGCATACATACAAGGTGTCTCTAAGCACCCCGCTGGCTTAAGATATTTTAAAGCAGACTGCTGCCTGCAGTGTAGCATTGGGAGATGGAAAAAACTGTTCATATTATGTCAGGGTTATGGTTTCTAGGTAGAAGACTTTTCAAAGGGGCTTAAGTGACCTAGAAATGTATATACACTAAAATTTATTACCAGCAGCTTTGCAGATTTTAATAGTAATTCTTAGTGCAAAGAAAAGCAGCAACACATTATTTTTGGTTTGTCATCCTTTTGTAAAATGAGATCCAGGCTTTTTGTAACCCTGGCTGCCACAGCTCTCCACCTCAATGCACAGAAAGCACTATTTTCTTGCAAGCTCAGATACTTCGAACACCCCACTCAGTGAATGACAGCTCCAAAGAGTTACCTGAGGAATAAAGGGAGTTGTCCTGGTTTCAGCTGGGATAGACTTAATTGTCTTCCTAGTAGCTGGTACAGTGCTATGTTTTTGAGCTAGGTATGAGAAGAATGTTGATAACACACTGATGTTTTCAGTTGTTGCTCAGTAATATTTAGTCTAAAGTCGAGGCTTTTCAGCTTCTGATGCCCAGTCAGCAAGAAGGCTGGAGAGGCACAAGAAGTTGGGAGGGGACACAGTCAGGGCAGCTGACACAAAGTGGCCAACAGGGTATTCTATACCACCTGAGGTATATAAACTGGGGTGTGCGTGTGTGGGAATCTCCGCTTGGGGACTAACTGGGCGTCAATTGGCAGGTGGTGAGCAATTGCATTGTGCATCACTCGTATATTCCAATCTTTTTATTATTACTCTTGTCATTTTATTAGTGTTGTCATTATCGTTATTAGTTTCTTCTTTTCTGTTCTATTAAACCGTTCTTATCTCAACCCACAATTTTACTTCTTTTCCCGATTTTCTCCCCCATCCCACTGGGTGGGGGGGAAGTGAGTGAGTGGCTGCGTGGTGCTTAGCTGCTGGCTGGGGTTAAACCACGACAGGAGTTTACACACTTTTAGTATGAACAGCACTGAGCTAATCACCTCTCATGCAGGGAATTAAACCAGTACATTCCCCACTTAATTTACCATTATAGCATTGAATGCAGGTTACAAGGGTGTTTGCTCTGTGTTTTAATGTTTTAACTCCCTAAAAAATCCTGACGCAGATTTTCACAGCTTGGAAAACATACTTACTGTTGCTTCAGCAAAATTTCATTTCACTGCAGCTTCATAGGCTGCAGTGATGATCCTTTGGGCAGTGTAACTAAAGGAGCTTTTATGTCACTAAAGGAGCAGTTAAGTAGTACCTTCCTTCAGTGTCAGAGCTTGTTGGACTTAGTTTTTGCTCAACTATTTGTCAAAAAGCTACCACTGAAAAAAAAAAACCAACCCCGCAACACACCAGTGACCATAAAATAATAATTAGCTGAACATCCCCATTTGCAAAAGTAATTCTGAGAGTGATGAAAATCAGTGTGTGCTGATTTGGGGCAACTTTGGCAGTTTGTTGGCAGCTTTTATTGTAGTTGGTTGTGTCTGGTGTTAAATTCCCCCATATGTAGAGCCTTTTAGTAGTCTGCTAGAGTTACAGGTTCTGGCTCATTAGCTCTGTGCGTGGATACAGAGGAGAAAAGACTTCCTGTACTTTGCATTTGGATAATTCACCTTGATTTCTAAAGGGTATGCATGACATGCAATGAATGTATTGGAAGACCTAAGTGTGGAATTGGTTCAGGGGCACTCTGGGTACATGTATGTATGGGACAAGTTATACTTTTGCTGGCTAGCCTCTTCCAGTGTCCTGACTGAAATCACTAAGTCTTAACCACTTATATGCCCATTACGCTTGCTTTTCACACACTCTGACATGCAATATTAAATCAACTCTGTTTCTGAGAATATAATGTCCTTTTTTACTTATTTCTCTGAGCAAATAACCAGTTTCTGACAACGCTGGCTAAGAAACTGGCATCCATCAAGACAGGGGAAAGAGTTGTTTTATATTATTATTTCTAAATTTAGGTGTGAAGCATATTAATATTCTGTTGTGGCAATAGTAGTGACTTTGCTATGGATAAAAAAGTGGTATAAGCAGAGAGATTTTCAAAGCAACTTTGTATCTTAGTGAACAAGTCTCTCCAGGCTTTAACACTGAGAGCTGGCGATACTGGTGTACAGGATTTCATGTAGTTTTATTTACCAGATTGAGACTATTTGGGGAAGAAGGAGAGACAGACACCAGTGTACACATCTGTGTAGAGTGATTCCCTTTCCTGTTTTCAGGGTTTATCACACCTGTGAAAAATGCTTTAACTTAGGTTTTGGAGTCTTTGTTTAATTTTGCAAGCAACAGACAGATATTCATGCTGTCTAGTTAAATCACAAAGTGGTAATCGACAAATGAGCTGAAACCTTCCCTCCAGAAAGCAGAAGGAACAGAGATGTATACTTAATAGGACAAGGTTAGTAATGCTAGCTGTGAAGTCAAGGCAATGGACGCCAGCAGGGCTGTTCCAGTGCAAAAAAGGATTTTCTGGTGAAGATTCCTATGGGTTCCAGTACCTGTGTCAGTAAGGTGATGTATCCAGCAAAGCATTTATGCAGTTAGGGTGGGGTAAACTGCAGTAAATTATATGTTTTTTGTTTCCTGTGGGAAGACCAGTGCAGCACACAGAAACATTATAAGTCAGGAAAATAGCTAAGTAAGCCTTGCACTGTTTTGTAGGAACTTAAGACTGTGCATTCTCCTTAAATAAAAATGTAAAATACAATTTGTAGATTAAAATTTATTTAGTTCCATTTAAATTGCTAATGCACAGATGCTTTTTAGTAACTACAAACTGACCCTGAATATCTATGAAAGCAGTACCTGGAATATTTGCATATATGCCTGTTCAAGAGAACGCGAATCCCTGAGTTTTGCCATGTGCTGAGATGTCTGGAGGCAAAATTGCCTTATATGACTATAACAGATCTGGAGTGGAGAGCTGCCAAAAGACAAGTATTTGCATAAAACTGTCCGTTCAGTGCAGTCTGCATCCCTGTTGCATCCCTATTGTGACTGTGCTACTGAGACCTCCTGTCAGGCTCTGTATGCCAGGCAGAGCCTATCCCTTTCTTACCTGCTCACATGGCATTTATAAAAGAAAACAGAGAGATAAGCCAGCCCAGGAATATATTTTGAACTGAGAGTTATGAATGACGATATTATGAGAAGACTTATGTGAATAACTGGAGATTCAGGTCACTACTTGAGCAAAATAAAATCTGTATATTTTGCTATGGATCACACTTAAGTGAAATTTGTGAGGGGGTTTCCTCCAAAATGAAATTTTCTTCTTCCTGTTCGCTGGCAGGTCAGGATTGAACTCCTTTCTCTTTGGGGCCAGAGGCCATAGGAAGCATTTATTTAAAACCTTAATTTCCTTGTATTTGAGCTTGGATTTTAAAGGGAAGGTAGAGTCATGTTTGCTCAAGGGACTCACAAGAGCATCTGTACAATAACTGTTTGAAATAAGCCTGAATCTGGAAAGGTTAGACACAGTGTAATATCTTGGCAGGCACAGTGCACTTGGTTTACAAATCACCGTTCTTAGAGTGCCGGCACATTTCATTCATTTGTCCAGGTTTAAACTTTTCCCAGCATCTGATCCACAAAAAGGCTTTTTTTTTTTTTTTTTCAACTTTTTCCTTCCTTTCAACCTTTTCGCCCCAAAACCAACAAT